>SNQJ01S0073806.1:0-11551 GCA_010110895.2 Picea sitchensis | reverse complement strand
ATATAATAAATGTAAGAGGACTTCTTAGAAGGTTCTACTTCTAGAAGATTCCTCCTCTAGAATGTTCTTAGGTGATGGTAGCACTATATAAAGGGGTTTAAGAAATGTAATGGGATATGAAAAGAAGTATTGTATTTTGAGTTGAAGCTCATTAGGAGGTTTCCCCCTCGAAGAGGCAAGTGAACACGAGAGGATCCCTTCCATAATAGGATCCATTGTATGGTGTTTCCCTACCTCAAGGGTTTTGATATAGTAAAGTGGTGGTTTTCTTTATGGTTTCATATATCTTGTGTGGTGATTGTATTCAGATATATTTGGATATATTGTGATATTTTGTATTCAATTATTTAGGTTCTTAACAGAAAGAAATTAGACCAGTCGAGAAAAACTAGAATTGGCACAGTGAATTTTTTGTGTTTGAGAGTATCCATGGATTCCTAGCATTCCTATGTCCAAATATACTTATTATATTTGAGGAACAAATTTTCCAATGGGGCAACAATATTGGAATAATTATGAATGAACTGATAGTATTATATTGTATGACCCAATGTGGCACACATCTCCTGGACCGAAGTGGGGGCCACCATATCCAAGATGGTGGTGATATTAGATTGATCCACCATCAATCCATCCTTGCACAAGATGTGGCCCAACAATGTGCCAAAGGGTGTACAAAAGATTCATTTCTTCAAATTTAAGGAAATATGGAGTTGGCGACATGGGTCTAGCATCAATTGAAGAGATTGCATGTTTTCCTTCAACAAAATGAACACTATCCAATCACCTGAATAAACTTCAAAACAATTGAGGATGAATTCCTTGAAGGCTGGCACCATTATTCGAGAAAACACTATGAGGAAATTATTTAAGTCAAAGGGCATTATAGTGTATGCAAAGGACCCCCATTCTGTCGCAAAAGTGGTTTTACCTTGATTCTCCTATGCGATTCAAACCCAATTATACCTTGAAAAGCCATTTGTAAAAGAGTAGGATTACTTGTCGCCAAAATTTTCTAGCACCTCATCTGTGAAAGGTGTAGGGAAATTTTCGTGGACATAGGATGCATTGAGACTTATCATATCTACATAGATTTGAATATCACCGGTCTTATTGGGTTGAAAAACCATAGGACTAATCCAGTCGGACTCTTCCATAGGGATAATGATCCCAACATCCAACATCCAACACAATGCTTTGCGCACCTTTTCCTTATACTTGGGATTGAACCGATAAGGCCTTCTCTTGACCAGTTTGGCATCTGGTTTGAGATGAATCTTGATGGCCCCTATCGATCCTGCAATGCCTTTAATTTTAGAAAATATTCAGGGAAACAAGTCCTCATATCCCTTGAGGATATCAACAACTTGAGTGACTCTCTCCTTATCCCAATATTCTCTAATGATGGCCATCTTGGGTTCTTCCACAATGCCAATATTATGTTTCTTGGGTTTAATCGGTCCATTATCGTCTAGTGCAACCATCTCTGTCACCTTACCTCTTAGTGCACACTCTCCTTTGGATTGTTTGGTATGGATTTCGCATGGTTCATTGTCATCAATATTATTGACATTGATATTCCAACAATGGACTACCTTTTTCATTTTTTCCATTGGCTAATGATACAAGTAGACCATCTTGGGTGTTGCTTCCTTTAGTTGTCATTGAAAAATAAAATACTTAATTCGGAGTAGAGCCTCTCTTTGAGTCGAATCTTCTGTTGTGAAGATGAATGCTAAGAAAAATTGGGAGCTCATATGGGTCCAATAGATCATTTTCCTGTTGTGATCCTCCTAAATATACTAGCTCCTAGGGACCATATCCATAGTGTGGATGAACTAATGGACCCATAGGGTTCAGGGAATATTCTTAGAAGTCTAGCACTATTTTCAAAAAGAAATATGTTCCAGGGGATCTCCAGTACCTTTGTACTAGTTGGCTAGTTTGAAATCGACGATGGGTTGGAACTAAAATTTTATCAACTTAGCCACCTGTGCCCAACTCTAAATAGTCACACGATGTGTCTCCCACCACCGCATAGGTGTCCCTAAGAAAACTACATCCATGTCCTAGATTTTATGGTCTGTAGGGATCACCTTATCCATTTGTTGAGGAATTCCTCTACTATCCATGTCCCATCAAATTGCGGAGCATCACATAACTCAGATCCTATCCAACATACTAATTTTTTTATCCTCACACATATGCAAGTGGATACTTCATACAACTTGTTTTTCCACCTTTCCATGGCATCTTCAAAATCAATGTCATAATGTTTAAATAAATTAACCTAGCACCTATTAGTTAATTCTGAGAAAAACATGTTTACAATTGTGTTAATCAACAAAATAATCAACGAAAACAACTAAAAAACATAAACCATAAACACATTGCACACGATATTTTGAGTAAACACCCATGGAAAAACATTTGGAGGAAAACCAGTTCTGAGTTTGATTTTATTATATAAAATACTAAGCTCCCATCCTGGGATAATGGACCATCAAAAGAATACAGTGTTGCAGCTAATAGCCTAGCCCACTTGAATGTTATCTCCCTAGATTCCCCTTGTACACTTCCTCAGCCCTGCCCACTTAGACACAAGTAAATTAGAAACAACCCCTCTTGCTTATATTCACTCATTGTGTTTCTCTCACTCTACTTAGATCTACTTTTATAATCCCCTAATGAATAAAACCATAACCCTAGATCTCAATGGACAAGATTAGATCTTGGATCTCACAATCTAACAATCATGACTTAAACTTTTGTTGAGATGACTTAAATCACTTAAGTCACTCAACCTTACAAAAGTCAATATATTCATTACATAAAATCCACTTTAACAATCTAGAGAGTGTCACTCAGACACCTCCACGTGTCAGGAACCACCAATGCGAAAGTACCTGTCCGAGCTACCCCAAAAGCTAACACTCTGTTAGGGACCTAACCACCCTAACCCCTCACATAGATAGAATAATATATTTCCATGTAATAAAGGCCAACATTAGTGAATAAGGCCTATTTAATAAATTGAAATAAGTCAATGTAAGAAGACCTAATAGAATCTTCCGCTTCTAGAAGGATGTTCCTCTAGAATTATATTTAGAAGATAGAATTAGTATAAATAAGAGTAGGAGTCACGAGAAGTTTTTTCTTGAGAATTATTGTAATAGAGTGTTTCTCTACTGGAGGTTTCACCCTCAAAGAAGAAATTCAACATTGTTTCCTATCAATAAATGTATTATTTTGGTGTTGTGGTTTCATATATTGTGTTGTTCCGCTATTATTCTCTGCAGTATTTCTATTTTTGGCTATTATAATAGATCTTGTACCTTACAAGTGGTATCAGAGAACTTTCCTTGGTAGAAAATTGTGGGGTTTTTTTTTTTCCAGGGTAGATACATATTCTGACGTCTTAAAGCTATAGAGATCTGTTGTTCAATGCATACATCTGCAATCGGGGAATCATACATGTAGGAACTACAAGTGGTACTTAAGCACACATTGTTGGCCACCCTTGTAACCCATGTTGGTACCCCTTCGAGTGGTAGCACATTAGGCAACACCTGTATACAGATCGACCTAGATCTCTTGAATCCCTCCGTAGATAAACCGATCAGCTTATTGACTGCTATAGTGCCACTAAGAACAATACTCGAGAGATACTCTCTAGTACCAGGGTAATCGGGTAGTATGACTAAGGGTAAGGTCTACCCTCCATAATTGGTGCCCTGAGATATTGGGCCGAGTACTACTATTCGACCCCGCATGTATATCAGAGAGATATAGAACATGGAAAATCTTTATCTGTAGAAACCCTAAAAAACCCTAACCCTTGGGACACAAACAATATAGTAAGGGAACATACAAGATTTTTCCTATTTAGAATTTGGGCATTTCGACACTGCTTGACTTATTTGCTGCCAAGGTCCTGGAAAAACTACCCATTCCTCGAATCCATTCCTCATATGACCCACCTTATAAGCTCGAAGGTACAAATTCCTCCAATTCCTAGCAATTTCAATCCAACCCTTTTCATTGTGATCTACGTCTTCCATGAGTGAAGGTGAACAAATTTGAAGGCTCAGATCCCACTGGTTGGGTCACACAAATGGAACACAACCTCTCTTTGCATGTAATCACTGATGACTTGGCCAAATTTGTTACGATGTCATTTATTTGGATCTTGATTGTTGGAAATGGTGGTTGTTGGCTCTCAACCAAGTTTGAGAGAACATTGGTCCTGTTTGACCTTTTTGGGACTTCGATAGGCTAGTTGAAGATGAAGTGTCCAGACAAAGCAGAGATCGCGAAATATCTCTTGTTTTGTGAGATTTTGGGGCTTTTAGGGATTATGTAATGGGTATGGGATGTCAACCCATGGGTTTACCCATGTTTAGGCCTAATTGTAAATGTATAAATAGATAGCAAAGCAACGCAAGAAGGCATGTGTGTAAGTGTTAGCTATGTGCAAAGACTTGTAATTGACTTAGTGCAAGAGAATGAAAGTTTCTTTGTGAACAGACGGTGTATGTAAGGATTTGTGCTATCAAGGAGTTGGCTCAGTGCCTTGACCTAATTTTGAGGAAGGTGGATCTAGTGCGTTGTGTGCAGATCACTTTTCTGGTGTGAATCTGAGCTCTGTGGCTTTGTGCAGAGGAGTAGACGAATGTAAGGAGAACGAAGGATAATAAAGAAGAAGAAGAGTTAGTGGACGTAGCCCCACATTGGGGTGAACCACGCATATCTTGTGTTGATGTGCTTTGTGTAATGTTGTTGATGTTGTTTGTGTGTTTATCTTCTTAGTGCACTGATCTTTATATATTTTAGCTAGATGTATGGATTCTTAGTGCTCTATTGATGGTAAATGAATGCTAGATCTGAGTTAAATCTATGTGCTAAGCGGTTGGAAGTGTGTGATCTTCTCATTATTGCGATGTTCTATATTTAGGGTTTAATCTGTGATGTGAATGGGATTTAGGAACTAATTCATATTGATAGGATTCCCATCTAGGTTGTAGACACCTAAGTCCTACAAACCCCCTTGCCTCTACCTTGGGTGAGACTTCATCTTCTTCACAGGTGTTTCTGAAAGGGCCAATAGTTAGGGTTTTGTTGGTGCATTGTTGAAGTGTTGAACCCTAGGTCTGCCCCTGTGCCAACAAATGGTTCCGTTGTCAGGACTGAAACTGTTATTGTTGGGAACTGAAGAAAAGAGAAAGCTCTGTGCATAGATATGTTGTTGTAGTGTGAATTATTCTAGTTGACTTGCGAAGCTCTGTGCTAAGAAAGAAACCGAATTTGAAGAAAAGAGGTAAGATCTTAAAGCTTTGTGCTCTGATAAAGGTAAGATAAGTGAAAAAAAATTCTTCGAAAGAATGAATCTAGGTATGTTTGATAGATTTTGTCCTAGTCTGAAAACTAGGGCACAGTTAGAAGAAATAATCGATTCGAATAAATTTGATAGAAATAGAGAAAGATATGTTATTCCTATGCATAGAAAGAATTTTTGGACTGATACGTGGATGTAGGAACCTAGAAAGAATTTTTGCAGATTGCAGGTTCAACACTATGATCCCAGTGCGCAGTACAGGAAAGGTTGGGGATCATTTAAAATAAATAGAGGATTGACATTGTGTTATAATTGTAGAAGACCGGGACATCTTTCTAAGGAATTCCTTGGTGTAGGTCCTATTTGTCTTTGTTGTAAATCTATTGGTCATGAAGTTGAGGATTTACCTAGAATGATTGCTAAAGTTGAAAAGATGAAGGTGAGACAAGAAAACTATGAAGAAGATCAAAAGACTATGGATATGTTAGAAATAAGAAAGAATTAGAGACTATGTTATTACAGATGAAGGAAACACTGCATGATCACAGAGACATCAGTTTACCATAAATTTTAAAAGAGAAACAGTGCATAGAAACAAGAATAGGAGATTTCAACATAGACTGTGTCTTGGATGAGGAAACACATATGAATATCATGACAAAATAACTTGGTAAATATTGGGAAAGCCTGCTATGGCTCCTTCATTTGGAAGAATAGGATTGTTTAAAGGAAATATGATAACCCTATGTGGAAGAATTACTAATGTACCTATGATTTCTCATGACACATCAACTGAAGAAGAATTTGAAGTCATTAATTTTGTTGAGAACAACACCCCTTTTGCACTTTTGTTAGGAAAGAATTGGATTGAGAAGGACTAGATTAGAAGGAAAGCAGAGGAAAAAGATACAGAACAGAAAAAGAAAGAAAGAAAGAAAGATCGAGCGACTAATGCAAGAAAAAGAGGATAAGTCAAAGAAACAAAGGGCCAGAGAATTAGTTGTCGAAGTTGAAAGAACAAAAGAAGGCTTAAAGAACCTGTCCATGCAGGAGAAAGTTCATTCAACCTGGAAATAGTAAGAGAAGAGGTACTACCTTCGAACCCTTTGGAAGACCTCCAACAGTGAGAAGTGACTATGCTAAGAGACGATAAGAATAAGAAAGGAAAGAGGAATCTAGAGACTCAAATCACAAGAAATAAGGCCAACAAGCTCAGTAAGAAGAAAGCAAAATTAGAAAAACAACAGGAATTTCTTGAAAAGACTTCGCAGAAGGCAGGCTTACAAAAGTTGAACTTGGTCGGAATAGTAGAACAACCTAGAATGGGACTTTGCCATAACGAAGCTATATGACTATTGGAGGCATCCCTATCATTAGAATGATGCTCCAGAACGTCTAGAGACACAGTTATTTCCACAATATCACCATTGGACCGTTGAGACTGCAACACATTCCTGCCCTTTGGAGGAATCCATTATGACGTTTCCTATGTAATCTGTTGGATACTGTGTCGGGACCACTTTTTGCAAACTGAGATATTCGAGCTGAGAGAGAATTGATTGCATATAGTGTTGTGTTGTCTAGACCTCATCGTCTGTTTGATTAACCTGTCTATTCATTCGCCTACCCGAACTCCTTGAGTACAAGTGTGAATGTAGGGTGAGCGTAGCGCAGTAGAGAAGTCTATGGAGGAGATTCTTGTAGACCTCATGACTGAGAAGTTCATGTCTGTAGGAATATAAGCATCGTCAAATGGTAGATTGCAAGTATCGCCATTGACTGGCTGCTGTTCTAGTCGCGCTGCTGAGAAACAAAGAAAACACTGCGATGATCTGGCTAACGCGAAGCAGATCCCGTCGGTCTTTCCAGGTTACATCTCTCCTTTAACTGGCACAGTGAACCATGAGAGTGTCCCACGTGAGTTCAAATACACATGGATCACTGCGTACTTCCCGAAGGGGATACACGTAGTTGGACCTCAGTTGGGACTGATCCCATCTCTCAATATCAGCGACTACAACCTCAGAGACCGAAAGAACTATGCGATGCTCGCACCACATATGTACCTGATTAAGATGACTGGGAAGAAGCACAAGATAGTTCCCTAGCCATGTATTAAGGATCTCGTGTGATCCACAATATTGAATGTGATTAATATCCCCCACTTAAACCGACTTCAGGAGGTTAACGTTTGCATTAAACTCCTCTTGTCGTGATATCATGGAGGGTATATGTGGCTTGACAGGTACGTGATTGTGGACCTGGCGTTGATCCACTTGATCACTGGATTAAGCATGTAGGGACTAGACCCTCACCAATTCTACCCAGGAAATACGTCAGATCAATACTTGGCCCACCGTATCAAGGAGGCCTATGGCGATGTAGAAAAGGGAAAGTCAGGCTACAAGGTAGCCTCCATCCAGGATGGTGCAGTGCGCCTAGATTGTCAGCTTATCGCTGGCAATATTGTCCGAAATAATTGTTCGACACCGGTCATAGGGTTCATAGTCAACCTCGCATGGAAGTGTGTTGAAGGAATGTAGATGAACTGGGGAAGTTACCTCATCAACGAGTTGGAAAAGGACCGTCGCTAAGTGCAAGACCAAGGGTACGAGTTTCATTTAAGTTAGCTTCTGATCTTGATCACATTTTTCGCCTGGAAAATTCCAGAATGAGAAGCCTTCCTGGAAGTTGAGTCATCAGAACCATTGGCTGCGACGTTCGACACCCTATGGTACACGAGTGATATGGCGAAGCAGTGGTAGTCGAATGCCGTATTCCATACCTACTACTTACAATTGAAGCGCGTAATTGAATCATTCCCCTGAATGACATCAAATACACTCCATCAGTATAGGCCACTAGCAAAGTTTTGCGCAGACCGACACTTCATCTACATCACCTCACACAGGGATGAAAGTAAGGAGGAGATGTAGTATTAGTATAAATTGACCGATGAATACATGGAAGAGATCTCTAAGGAATGACCAACAAAATTCCTTGTGCTAGTGGAATATGCATAACTTTATGATCCTGACATCATTAGAAGTCCATTGGTCACCTGGGTTGAACATGATAGATAGAGAAGGACAAAGAAAAATAAGAAAAAGGAGGAAGTTCAGGACATAGAAAGTGATGAGAAGGACAATGCATTGGAGGAAACTGCGCCTGAATCACCTACAGGAGGAGGAAGAGACGAAGTGAACCAAGAGGAAGGAGGGGAAGAAGGATACAAGAAATATAAAGGAGAATTGAAACCATCGAAGGATCCCCTCACCACAACAGAAACATCACAAAAGAGGAAGGTTTCCCCATAGAAACCTTCGTCCAGAAAGAAGGCCCACACCAACAAGCCTCAGTCGAAGAATGTTCTCATAGTGGATGATATTGATCTCATCATCACAGCTATAGAGGATTCCTCAGAAGACATCTTGCATAGATAAGTAAGAAAGCATGAGTCGATGCATGAAAAAATAGAAAAGGATCTCAAAGACATCCAACAAGTTATCCATTCGAGCCGTGCAGTGCCTATTGCACCATCTTCAACATAGAGTGTAGAATTGAGGGATGATCCCACCCAATTGTGAAGATTAGAAGATATGATAGAAGCTCGACTTCGTTGAGCCCAAGAAGAAAAGGAGCAAGCCATAGAGGCCTTAAAACAAGAAAAGGAGGAGGTCCTAGAACAACAATGAGTTTCACAGAAGGCGAAAAGTGAAATTTAGGCGGAGTTCGAGTAGAACAAAGAAAATATCCAGAAAGAAAAATACCATCTTCTTGCAAAGTAGACTGTGGTCAAGGAGGCAGTAGCTAGAGAACTTCTATGTGTGCCAGTATTGGCACAAAAGGAACCAGATTCAACCAATATGGAAGTGGGGAAGGTCGTCGAATCCATTCAACAACTTCAATCAAGAATAATGGAACTAGAAATCCAAGTAGTGTCGAGCACTCCTCAAGAAGTGCACGATTAGAGGGAAGAAGTTGTCAGGAATGCAGTAGATAGAATCAGGGCATTGGCCTCAAAGTGTAAACAATTAAGTGATTGAAGTGCACAGACCTATGAGAGCCTTACAGAAGATCCATAGCTGAGGAAATTGGAAGAACAACTCTAAGAGGTGAAGCATCAGACATCCATTGTGCAAGAAGAGATGGATATTCTTACTGTCGTTGAGAAGATGAAGAGGTCATAGGAACAATGCATAGCCCATCAGTAGGTCACCGCCATCCAGAGCAGAGTCATGGAGGTGACATAGAAACTCCATCTAGTGTAGGATGAAGCCTGCATGATTTTTGAAGAGATCGAAGGGTGAGGCTCACAACTAGAACATGTCATCACAACAGTGGAACAATGCCTAGAAGGGCCTGTCACCGAGAAAGTAATTCAATATTTCACTGAGCAGGAGGCTCTGGAGAAGCAACAATTCGAGGTAGCTCGAGCTAATATTGAGGCCTTCGAAGTAGTATTACCCAGATCAAAGTGATTCGGGATGAGTCACAGGTGAGTGTCGGGGGCCTGTTGGCCCTTGGCCAAGTTTGAGAGAACATTGGTCGTGCTTGACCATTTTTGGGACTTCGACAGGATGGTCGAAGATGAAGCAACTAGATGAAGCAGAGATCACAGGATCTCTCTTGTTTTGTGGGATTTTTGGGCTTTTAGGGTTTATGTAACGGATATGGGATGTCACCCCATGGGTTTACCTATGTTTAGGCCTTATTGTAAATGTATAAATAGATAGCTAAGAAATGTAATAAGGAGTGTGTGTAAGTTTTATCTATGTGCAAAGACTTGTAATTGGATTAGTACAATATAATGAAAGTTTCTTTGTGCACAAACAGTGTATGTAAGTCTTTGTTCTATCAAGGAGTTGGATTAGTGCCTTGACCTAATTTTGAGGAAGGTGGATCTAGTGCGTTGTGCGGAGATCACATGTCTAGTGCGAAGCTGAGCTCTGTGTCTTTTTGCATAGGAGAAGATGAATGTAATGAGATCGAAGGATAATAAAGAAGAAGAAGATTTGGTGGGCGTAGTCCCACACTGGGGTGAATCACATATATCATGTGTTGATGTACTTTGTGTAATGTTGTTCATGTTGTTTGTGTGTTTATCTGCTTAGTGCATTGATATTTATATATGTTAGCTATATGTATGGATTTTTAGTGCTCTATTGATGGTAAATGAATGCTAGATTTGATTTAAAGCAATGTGCTAAGTGGTTGGAAGTGTGTGGTCTACGCATTATTGCTTTGTTCTGTATTTAGGGTTTAATCTGTGATGTGAATGGGATGTAGGAAATAATTCATATTGATAGGCTAAGTGCTTTGTTAAGTGTTGTAATCACATATCTGTGTCCTAGCTAGGTTGTAGACACCTGAGTCCTACAACCCCCCTTCCTCTACCTCGAGTGAGACTTCATCTGCTTCACAGGTGTTATTGCGGAAAGGGTCGGTAGTTAGGGTTTTGTTGGTGCGATGTTGAAGCGTTTAACGCTGGGTTTTCCCCTGTGCCAATAGTGGCAATGGAATAAAAAATCACGCCAAGGATATATATCTTGGACACAGTCTATGGTTGAACTTTATGAACGCTTTGAAACTGATACACACTCCCTAGGCCATTTGACCAAATTGAAACAATCAGGTACTGTGGAAGCGTTTATCACTGCATTTGAACAATTATATTTCATAACAGATGGCATGTCTGATACCTTTTTTCGAGAATTCTTTATCAATATCCTCAAGGATGAAATATGAGCCCAAGTCCTCATGACTTGAATCTAGTCTTGGGTAGAAGCTATTCAAAATGCCAAGGAATCCCAGCAAGATGTTTTTTCCCAACACCACAAATATTATTTCCCTTCCCGCCCTCACTCTTTGTTAAGAACCCAATAGATCTACAAATAGAATCACCACAAATACTGAATACACAATAGATCCCCAAAGCAAGATAAAATAAACCACACTTTATTATTACCAAACCCTTGAGGTAGGGAAACACCATACAATGGATACTATTATGGAAGGGATCCTCTCCTGTTCACTTACCTCTTCGAGCGGGCATCCTCCTATTGAGTTACTGCTCCAAATACAATAATTCTTTTCATCTCTCATTACATTGCTTGAACCCCTTTATATAGTTCTACCATCACCTAAGAACATTCTAGAGGAGGAATCTTCTAGAAGTAGAACCTTCTAAGAAGTCCTCTTACATTTATTATATCT
>SNQJ01S0073805.1:37745-52367 GCA_010110895.2 Picea sitchensis | reverse complement strand
CAACACAGTCAGGAGGACTATGGAAATAGTTGTGTACTACTGGACAATACACATAGTTGTGTGCTACTGGATGATTGCAGCATAGCCTTGGAGACCGTGACAGATGATTTGAGCTACTGATGGCATGGTAGTAGTTGTGTGCTACTAGTTGATTGCATAGTGGTCATTGGACTACCAGAAAAAGACATCGTGAAAGATACCTCCCTAGATAAGAGAGAGTGTTGATGTTTTGGTAGTTGCGGGAGGTATTTTCCTCAGGGACAACTTTTCTTAGAGAAGAAGAAGATTCTAAGAAGTCAAAGGAATACCATTGAATAATTGAAGAACACCCTATAAAATAATAAAGTGAAATAGAAGACTAAAGAAGAGAAGTCGTTCCACAGGAAATAATAATAAAGTGGAAATATAATTTCTAGGAATAGAAGTCGACCTATAGAAATAATAAAGTAAATTTGAATACCCAGAATAAGAAGTCGGCCCCAGAAATGGGCCCAAATTAGTATAAATACAAGTCTGGGTCAGTTCGTTTGTACAACCACACAATTCTCCCTCTGTAGTGTGCACTAGGCAGTTGCAGCTGCAATTTCTCTATTTCTGGTTCCTGGTTCTCTTGGAGAGTGTGCCCCACTTGGGGAAGGATATTCTTGGTGGATCTTGGTGATATCTCTTGTGCACTACCTTTGGAAGAGTTTCTCTAAGGTTGTGTGGTGCTGCCCAATTGCTTCGTGCCATTTGCAGTAGCAGTTGTAGTTACATTAGCAACTACAGTAGCAACTGCAGCTGCATGTACCAATTGTGTCATTTTTGTGGTGCGCTAGTGATGCACCTATCTTGTGCCAGTTCTGTGGTGACTCAGTTGTCTACCCTCGCTAGGTTTTTACAAGAAGAATAGATAAGTATTCGATTCTTCATTGTTGGTTTTCTCTTGTTATTAAAGCATGTTCATGGTTGTATTGGAATATTCTCTCTAAGAAAAGTTGGTTGGGTTTTTCCCCGAGTTTGGGGTTTTCCCAAGATAAATATTTGTGTCTTCTTGTGCTTGTTTATTTGCTGCTTATATATTTTAGTATATGATTATTGAATGTTAAAAGAACATAAAAATGCTATGGACAATCTAATTTTATCGAAACTAATGAAAAATCTAACATTAAAGTCTTGGGTTATTCAATGGAAGTTAAACTAGACATTGCTAGCTTAGTTTCTAACATCTTTTACTTGAATTTTGGCAACATATTTTAAAACCATTTGCTAATTTACTTTGTTGATATAAATATGATACACTGCTGCAATTTAGGAAAAGAAGATTTCTTTGCTTGTCCCCTTGATTATTTGGCTTGTATCTCGATCAATTGTCTTGTATCAGGAAGGTTTAACATTGTCTTGTAGGTACCTGACACTTTGGAAACCTCCCTTAATAAAAAAATGCTCTTTTCCAAGCCTTTCTCCACTTCCAAACTTGACTTATAGGGGTTTAAATGGTCATTCTACCATTTTCCGTCTCAATCCCCCTACTGTCACTAAGATTCCCCCCTTGTGATGACTTATCTGTTGATATTATGGTAGCCGCTGGAGGTATTAACCTCTATGTGTAACCTTTGACGAGACTAGAATATTATGAGAAGTAAGAGAAATCCTAAAATGTTGGATAATAACCCTAGAAGACAAGTCAACTCAAGAGAATATTTAATATTGAGTTATTAGCCTCCAGAAAGAAAAGTCGGCCCAGTCAAGTGAAATAGAGTAGTATAAATAGAGGGTGCTAGAGCTCATTTGACACTCACTCACTCACAACTGCATAAGACTAGTGGTGCACAATGTTGAGGAACATATATGAAATGATCTTACTCAAGCATTTTCAGATTATGTTTGGCTAGAACAAAATAGACGGGAATCTCACCCTATGTTTATAGCCAACAAAAATAACATCCTAACTCACAAATATTAATTACAAGTGCTTAGGCTAGTCTTTTATCAATAAAAAACTTGTTGGAAATTTACTTTTTATGTAATTTTCTAAGTATACAAGTTGCTGAAATAAATGTAAAAACAAAAGTAAAGACACCAAGATGATAATCAAGACAGATGAGACATAAAGAAATCATTTATTTCATTCCAATTCACCAAAGAGTCATTCTTTTGCAAAATTTCATGCAGAAATTTAGGACCAAAGTCAAACTTAGACATCCCCGATGGAACATACAAAAGGACCTCTGACATAAAATAAAGAACTGAACTCTAAAAGATGAATCAACAGATTGCTTGCCACAGATTGTTGCCCACTCGACTCTGCACAATAACCTTTGTCAGTAATGAAAACTAATTCACAAACAAACAAGTCTACACAGACTATCAAAGATAGATCAACACCTATGAAAAACAAGTGTCTGAATGATGTAATTCAACCCCGAATATTGTTGTCTACAATAAGACCCTGCTATCATAAAAAGAATTAGGCTTGTGATAAATTAAGGAATGAATGAAAACTGAACTATCTCAGCATTAACTCAAAGAGCAAACCTTAGTATGCTTCTCCTTCTGTCCTCCTTTGTTCCTCACTTTCCTTTTGTATTTAAACAAAATAGATTTGGTTGAAGTAGTTGAACCAACTCATTAGTTAAGTTAATTAAAAGACTCAACCAACTTTTAGTTAAGGGGAAAAGTAATAATCATAATAAGAGCCTTTTAAATAAATAATAACTAGTAGGTGGGACCCCTTGTGACTCCCTTTAGCTCTTAACAATCATAAAATAAATAGTTAATTAAGCAAAACACCTCCTTGTGAATCCCATCATCACATGCATGTTTTGACTATTTATCTCATTTATATTTGAAATTGGTTTCAAAAATGCATTACTCATATATCCAAAAATAAAACATGTTGTCCAAACTCTTGAAGTCAACTGTCATCAACAATAGATAAAATAAAAAACTCAAAAGCCATATTTCCCACTATGAGATGTAATCTTTCCTTGATTGTTGTTGTCACCCTTCAATTTTCCTAAATTTTCCTTTGGTTGTGCTAAGCCTTTAGGCCTGATCTCGTTGATCACGCGAGAAAAATAGTCCCTCAAATGCATCTGGGAAGACACTGATTTGTCAAAGCCATTGGAGGGTGAGAAAGGGGCAACAATGGCTTTTCCTTTTTCAAGGGTATGATGGGCCTCAATTTTCAACCTTTTGCTAGCATGAGAGGACTGAACTGGTGAGTGAGCAGGTGCAACTTGGACAATCGTGTTAATAGGAGGGGGGGCAGGTAAGGATAACTTGGGCCAGCCACGATGTTGTGAAACTGTCGGGTGGACAATCTCTTGCCATCCATCATTTTCGGGAACCTCGGGTTGCAAAGAGACATGAGAGGAAACATGAATACCAAGGGCTTTTGGAGCTTGGAAATGAGGCCTTTCAGTCCTGGGTTGGACCATTCTTTGCCCAATCCAATTGAAAACTCCGTCCGGAAACAACTGGCCAAGCTCTTATGAGTCAACATCAAAATGTATGGAGAACCTTGGCCTTCCTGGGACTCTGTTCCAATTATCTCTCCCTCGGTTGCCTCTGCCATGGCTACCTCGTCTTAAAAAACTCATTACTGCATGCACGATGGATTAGCAAATAGTCTTTTAACAACCATACATGATAACTCTTTAAAAATATGAAATATATTTTGGCTCAACAACATATCAGGCTCATGCAATCCAATCCATAATTTTTTTTAACTGTCATCAATGAGCAGGGGGTGAACAAATGTCCTAGGATATGCGAGCGGATTGTAATAAGTGAAAAATGATATAATGAGGGGTAAAGAAACACAGTTACTTCTAAAATACCACAACCATCAACTGTAATGCAACCAAAAAAGAACACCACTGTAATCCAACGACTTTAAACTGTTTCAATAAAAAAAATTCCTTGGTTGTAATTAATTTTAGAATAGGGAGTGAAAAACTAATGTGGGAAGGCAAGGGGGTTGTAATTAGCGGAATTCGAAATAATGGTAGGGAAAGAAAGTGATTACTATTCATAAAATTAATCAAGTGATCCATAAAACCATTCTGTAAAGAAACCTACCAACCAATTTACCACTGTGACTGAAAAAACCACTATTGTGCATAATTCAAACAACTCTGGGCATTAATTTGTTCACTGTTTGAAATCAAGTACTTAACACAGTGACATCAAACAAGATAGTATGCATTCCACAACAATCTGTAGAGGAGTTATGTTCCTCTTATTTATCTATTCAACATCTTATAAAAATTCCCAAATGCATAACCAGTAACTATTTCCACTCTGTTCAGCATCAAAATAAACCACTGCCCACAAACTATTCCAATCATCAAATGCAAACTCAATGCCGTGCTCGATTTTGTCCTTTAATAATTTAGTAAATGAATTACAATAAAGTTATACTGTCACAACACCAGTGCCTATCACTGTTAAAAAGCATGGTATCCATTTAACATACAGAGTGGAAAGTTGACACCACATTTCATATGCAAATTTTCAAGATCCTGACTTGCCATTTAAACACACCGAAAACAATCACCACCTCTACTCACGCTACGCCGTAGAAAACACAAACCACGACCAAACACAAGTGTATTTGTGTGACTGTACAAGTCCAATTTTTCTTTGACTCTAAACATTAAAAAAGATGGGCTATCCATCCAATACAACGAGACATCAACAACATGCCCAATTTTACAACACAAATCGATGAAATTGAAACAAAGCCATGTTCAAAAACCTGTGACTTCATTCAATGGCGCAATCAATTGATAACAACATAGTGGATAACCATGCCATAGTTACCACTATTTCAACACTCCAATTTGACAATTTTAAAACACACAGTCACAACATTACTATCTCAACCTATCATGTCGAGCTATCAATCCAACATAAGGAGGCAACAATAGTATTTCTCAAATCAATCAAACTGCAACCAAAGCCATACTATGTAACAATTTGTGCCCATCCTTGATAACGCAATTAAATAACCATAACATGTACAGTGGATGGAAATGCCATAAACACTCCGACTGTAATAACCATTTGACCATTAAAACACATAGTAACAGTAATCATTGATTCATGTTGTAGGAACACCACTCATACCAATGCATCACGCGTGAAGCGTCATTGTGCATTAACCAATTGGAACTAATGCCTAATTAACATTTCAATAATCCCAATGCAACAGACAGTGATTGTCTATCAACCCCATTTTCCAATCAATCAACTTCAATGCCGAGCTTAACATATTGACTGTCATAATAACCAATTTCAGTGACTGAAACCCAAAACCACTGTCAGGATAGTCAACAGAGACAAGTCAACAATAGAACATTATCGACAATGCATCACCAACCTATAACCATCAACCATGTATCGAACATGACATAAAGGGGTTCCCTTTATTAAAACTGAGCTTGTAGTAACAAGGATTGGCCTTGTGGACCAACACAGAGAGACATGGGGTCGACTCCCGACAACAGATGAAAACCTCCGAGACCAATGTTGCACGCACCAGTTATACCACAACGTCTTCGCAGACAGGGTGACAATACTATGATAGAGGAGACTATGAACAGAGGGGCAAGGCTCCATTTTGATTCTGCAGTGACACCTAGAAAACACAGGGTATAACCCTCGTGGCTTTCCCAATCCACCCAAAAATGCTGAGACAGGACAGGGCCAAGACATAACGGTCACATTAAGAAATCCCCTTGGCAAACAACCATCACAACCTCCTGTGTGACGTGAACAAATTTATACCCAAGTGAGGCAAGGCGCAGTGACACAATGCGATCAAAACCCCATAACAACAAAAGACTGGGTATCAAAAACGAAGGCGTGGATACACCCAGCGACTCTAAAACAAATGAAAACCCTCCAACTAAAACCATCAGGAATGACAGAGAGCCTCTATGGCTACTAACACTCAAGACGACCAATAACACTGTGACTCCAAACATTATCGCAGTGAAAACTACCAATGACTCATTCCAAAAATCATAATTTTACACAGTTGTCATACTTAAGGAAAGCGTAAACCCATACATCCAAGCTAATATTTATTTCATAACCAGAGAAGACTCATGGATGGCAGAAAAAAGACATACTTGTAATCAAAACACCTTAAAACGCGAGTTGGCCAAGCGATTCTCCTCTGCTAGAAAGTCGGAGCATAACCACAACAACATAGTTGAACAATAGCCCGATTAGGGTGGTGGCCAGCGAAGGAGTAAGGGTGACGTGAAGTAAATGCATGTCGCCTCCATCTCCAGTCCATTAATTCCTTAGTACATGCCAGCAAGCTTCCCATAACACAATTAATTAAACCATGTATCGAAACCATCGCCTATTAAAACCAATAGCACGGCCCATATCAAACTTATGCCATAACATAATCACCACTTCATATAACTCAATCAAATCGCATAACCATTAACTTGCTAGCTAGGATTTAACCATAATCATTTTAATCTTTCATGCATGTAGTGCATTGTATTTGCATAGTTAGATCCATTTTCCTTTTTCATTTGTTACATTGTTTTTTCCTTCTTCCAACTGCTCTTTATGTATTGTTACTAACATGTCTGTTGTGCAGGTGTCCCAGGAACAGATAGAAAATAATATTAATGAATAGCATAGTCTGTTGTAACATAAAATTAGAGCTTAGAACATAACATGCCTTATTCATCATTTACTTGTCACACATAGAACCAACGCACAATAATCCCAATCCATTGCCAATAAAAACAAGATCTCATCAACCATGTAAGTAGTGTCGAATAGTAGCACAACATAAAAAAGAAACAGCGCTGATCTCTGATCTACAAGGGGGTCCCACCTACTACTATTATTTAGCTTTATAATAATAGGCTTTAGCAACTCTTTG
The DNA here is from genome assembly GCA_010110895.2 of Picea sitchensis. Classification (NCBI taxonomy): domain Eukaryota; kingdom Viridiplantae; phylum Streptophyta; class Pinopsida; order Pinales; family Pinaceae; genus Picea; species Picea sitchensis. Next base: position 45,466 of record SNQJ01S0073805.1, on the reverse strand, counting down.
TGGGAAAAACTTCGTTTTGATTTTAATCGTCAACAAACTGGCAACTCCACAGGGAAATTTGTTTTCAACAGAATTAGAACCCAGAACTCATGGTTTCACAGACCAAGAACAACGATCAAGAAGATATAACTAGGATGATTATGCAACAGGGGGAAGTGAGTAGATTTAATGGAAAGATGACTGGGAATTCGGGAATAAATTATGAAAAGTGTTAAGTATGAGGGGTTTTACCACTGTATGCATAATCATTTAACCAGAATCTGCTCTTAACTTCAAGGAGAATTTTTTTTGGACTTTCTCTTAAAAATCTTAATGGATGAAGAAATGGCAAGAAGAAGCCAGAGATAACCAATTCTTTATAAGACAACAGTGGAGATGTATAACAATTTCAAGGGTACTTCAGAGGAAACATCGTAACAACTGTGTAAGCTTGATTGTTATTGACTAACAATGCTTTGCGGGAGTGTCACTGTGGCAGAATTGATCCAACATCCTATTTTGATCATGTTAACTAAAAGATGATAGGAAACAAAATCATGACAAAAGTAAATTGCAGAAATTAAAACAACAACAAATAAAAGACAGAAACAAAAAGAAGCAAGACAAGTTTTAACATGGAAAGCAAAATTCAAGCTACCGTAAAGAGGAAAAGAGAATCTCAAAAATGAAAGCAGAGCTAGGCTACTAATATACAAAAAATCCAAACAGCATTAGAACTTTTCACGTTGGTCCCTCAGAATATTTCAAATGAGAACTGTTAGTGTTGTAGGAAAACAATTGCTTCCGCAAATCTTTTAAAATGTAAGAGTTAGTGTCTAAGACAAAAACAATTTTGAAATGACTCAAAAAAAAAACTTGGAACTCTGATGTAATTATCAGCCCTTTGACGTACACAATTAGATCATCAAGATAGAGATGGATATTGACCAATTCATCGAAAGTTGTGTGTATAGGTCTTTTAAAAGAGGTTCTTGTATCAGGTAAGCAAAAAAATAGGCATTTATAAGTCATGGTACCCGAATCTAAGATAAGATTGGTTTTGTAAGCATCTGCCCCTTTTACCCTAATTTCCTGTAACCAAAAAAACTGTCAAGTAAGGGCCTCAACTGTGACTCTACAACCTGCTGCAGAATTACTTCCATATTGAGGGGAGAAAAAGGATTTATCATAATATCCCGACTTAAAGTGAGAAAATGAATGCAGGTTCTAATATGATCAGTGGTCTTCGAAGCAGGTGCCCAATTTGGAACCCATTTAGGGTGGATTGAAAAAATAATCCTAGCCCTTAAGAAATTTCCCAACTTCCTTTGAAAGGTTGTTTTAAGTGAAGGGTTAATCGATATTTGTTTCTGCATAACTGGTTTCATGCTTTCCTTGATGAGAATATCATTATGTAGGAGACCAGGATCAAAACCATGAAGATCCTCATAAGGCCAAGCAAAAACCTTTTGAAATCCACCAAGTGGCTTGACAAACTTCATTACTTCCTTATTAGAACATTGAGCACCTATGTTATCGTTCCTTGAATATTTGAGTGCCCCAATGTTCAAGGAGATGGTTTTACCCACCTTCATTTGTAACTCCTTTTCTTTTTGTTTTTCTTTATTGCCTACATCGCTCGATGAAAACGAACTCTCAAGAGGAGTCAAGCCCTTGGGATTATTATTGTTTTCTATGGATATAATCTCCTTGGGCTTAGGAGGTTCATATTTAATGAAAGCACAAATTCTCTCATCATTAGGGAGGGCCTTCCAAGATCCTACATTTTCAAGGATATATGAACAATATAGAGATTGAAAAGAACAATCAGGCCTGTGGAACAAAAGTTGTTGATTAGGAGAAGCTGCAAAGACAACTAACCGATCAACCATTGAATTCAACTCCCTCCTAACATGAGTGATGTTGAAAGATAAAAGGTTCGAGGTAAGTGCCCAAACAGTTTGGGTGTATCGTTTCATCAGCTTGTTGCTAGGAGAGCATATCTTATGTATCAGGTTCACAACAAGTTCATAATCTCCAAAAACTGAAAGGTGACCACAACCAAGATTAAGGGCGTTTTCAATGCGTAATAATAAAGCTTTGAATTCAATGGCATTTTTCGTACAAGCAAACTCTAACATGTAAGACAAATTATGAACTTTCCCTATAGGGGAAACCAAGATAATGCCAGCCCCATTACCTTCATTAGAGCATGAACCGTCAAAGTGCATGTGCCACATGTCATTATCTAAATCGATTTGTCCCAAAGGAATATTATTCTCCTCAGAAAAGATGGAATATACTCCTAGGTCTTCTTCGATATTGTTTACACTTGATTATGAAACACTCTCTATGTAGGGTGAAATCCTTCCCTCTTTAAGGATTATAATGTTCTTACCATTTCGAGGCACGGATAAATGCGTCCCATCGAGTGAGAGGTACCCACCTGTTAAGGCTTGCCAATCTCTTCCTAAGATAATCGAGTAATTTCTTACAAGCATATCGATTACCTGAATGCCGAGGGTTGTCTTTATTTCGGGATGAGTGCATAGAACCAAGGTCACATCCTTAATCTCGCATATGGTTGTTTATTGTAGACTATTATAGGAGAACATGCTTCTAGCGTTTCCATTTGTACAAGACAAGCCTAGCTCTTCCATAATAATCTTTGACATCACACTTGGGCCCGAACCGCCATCAATGAGGCAACAATGGGAAATTTTATCAACAATCTTTACAAAAATATAAAAAGGGGGATTTTTTATAGGATATCCAACGTTATGTACACCTACTTTATTTATAGAAGAATCATCTTCGGAAATATTGTCTACAACGGAAGCTTTTCCTTCCATGAATTGTTTCAGATGCATCTGTTGTTCAGGGATGACAACCATGTCTAAAAGGGTTGCATCTGCTTTGATGTTGGCCAACTGATTCAAGATATTGTATTTGGAAGAGGGGAGAGGGGGAGTAATTCCTTGACTCTCGGGAAATTTAGGAACTTGGACTGTAGCAGTAGGTGAGGATGAGCTCGGGCTAGAAGAACTGTGTGGAGGATCAAATTTTCCCTTGGGAGCATAAGCTTTGTTTCTAGTATTGATGACCATGACATCTTCTGGTTCTGCAAAATCTAGGACAACAATGGTAGCTTCTGGTCTCTTACCAAAGATCATATCTCTGGAACTCTTCTTTACCTCACATGTGGTTTCTTCGTGGTGTTCCTCGCAAACGTTACACCAACTTCGAGGCAGGATAACTTTAGGCTGAAAATTGTTTTCAACCGGATTTCTAAAGGGGGGTGCAGAAGAGGATGAAGCTCCATGGGTGAGAAGAGAGATAATTCTTTTCCGCTCATACGCTATCATACGATTATTCATATATGGTAATAGTTGTAAAAGGGCAGACATGTCTGTCTGTCTAACCGATTCTCCCTGGGGAAGGCCAGTTATTTCAATCTATTCTTCATACTCTGAACAAGCATGTAGAGCAGAACCGAGATTATCAATGGATTTTTCCTCGAGCCTATGACGGTAGGGGGAAGGCAATGCATTGTAGTAATGCATGGAAGCGGCTTGGTTTTGAAGGTGAATGAGTTCGGGGATTTGATTGTATAACTTGGTGAAACGCAAGTTGAAGGAATTGATGGTCTCACCATCCTTATAGGTAACATTATTATACTCCCATAACTTCTCGGCTGGGCTTTTAGATTGCCCATAAGTGGATTTGAACCAATAGATTAACTCCTCCCAAGTAGACAGAATCTTAGGAGGAAGGTCAAAGAAATCGGCTGCAACCTTTCCTTCCAAGGAATTGGTGAATAACCGCATGCAATTATCATTGTCATTGGCCCCTATGTTATGACAAGCATTAGAAAATGCCACTAGGTGTTTGTTTGTAGTGACAATGTTATTTCCTGAAAACCTAGGAAGATGTTATTTGAATTTAGGAAGTGGTCGAGTAGTCGGTGCTAGGTTAAGAGGAGAGGACACATGCCACGCTGTGGTTGTAGCGTCTTCTTCAAACTAAAAAAGTCCATATTTTTTAATGAATTTGGTGGGATTTGTGTTAGATTGGACAGAGATATGGTGGCTATATAAACTACCAATCACTGAAGAAGATGAATACTGAGAAGATGAATCACTTCTAGTGCCACCAGAGCCACCACTAGATGTAGATGATGGAAAGAAAGAGGAACTGGATGAATCAGACAAAGTTCTCCTTAAAGCACTTTGTTGGGCAGATAACACAACGCTCCTTCTTCCTATTTCAGAAATATGATTGATTTCAAGTGATAAGCCTCTTCTTCTTCTAGAAGCACGAGAGTCTAAGAACATGAAAGCAAGGCCAAAACTAAAGAAACAAAAGGTTACTCTTGATTTCTAGGTTGTCTATGTCTAGCTTCTAATCGTTCTTGAGCACTAATATCTCGTTCAATTGCTACCCAAGAATGGTTAAGATCAACAGGAGTATTGGCAGTGTCTAAAATGGTATTGAACAAGTTCAAAGCAATGCTAGCTTGGTCTTGGAGACCGAGCTCAATATTGGGCTGCCTTGCAACATGCACAATCATTAAGAAATAAAACAGTCAAAGAATCAATATCAGAAAAATAGATGTATCAATGAAAATCAAGTACAAAAATTAACCAGAGAGATATCGAAGATCTCCCCAGTATGGTTGCCAAATAAATGTTGAAGAAAATATATGAAATGATCTTACTCAAGCATTTTCGGATTCTGCTTGGCTAGAGAAAAATAGATAGGAATCTCACCCTATGTTTATAGCCAACAAAAATAACATCTTAACTCACAAGTATTAATTACAAGTGCTTAGGCTAGTCTTTTATCAATAAAAAGCTTGTCGGAAATTTACTTTTTATGTAATTTTCTGAGTATAAAAGTTGTCGAAATAAATGTAAAGACAGAAGTAAAGACACCAAGATGATAATGAAAACAGATGAGACATAAATCAATCTTTCATTTCATTCCAATTCACCAAAGAGTCATTCTTTTACAAAATTTCATGCATAAATTTAGGACCAAATTCAAACTTAGACATCCCTGATGAAACATACAAAAGGACCTCTGACAAAAAATAAAAAACTGAACTCTAAAAGATGGATCAACTTGCCACACATTGCTGCCCAATCAACTTTGCAAAATAGCCTTTGTCAGTCATGAAAACTAATTCACAAACAAACAAGTCTACACAAACTATCAAAGATAGATCAACACCTCTGAAAAACAAGTGTCTGAATGATGTAATTCAACCCTGAATCTTACTGTCTACAATAAGACCCTGCTATCATAAAAAGAATTAGGCTTGTGATAAATTAAGGAATGAATGAAAACTGAACTATCTCAGCATAAACTCAAAGAGAAAACCTTAGTACGCTTCTCCTTCTATCCTCCTTTGTTCCTCCCTTTCCTTTTTCATTTAAACAAATTAGAATTGGTTGAAGTAGTTGAACCAACTCATTAGTTAAGTTAATTAAAAGACTCAACCAACTTTTAGTTAAGGGGAAAAGTAATAATCATAATAAGGGCCTTTTAAATAAATAATAACTAGTAGGTGGGACCCCTTGTGACTCCCTTTAGCTCTTAACAATCATAACATAAATAGTTAATTAAGAAAAACACCTCCTTGTGACTCCCATCATCACATTCATATTTTGACAATTTATCTCATTTATATTTGACATTGATTTAAAAAATGCATTACTCATAAATCCAAAAGTTCAACATGTTGTCCAAACTCTTGAAGTCAATTGTCATCAACAATAGATAAAATAAAAAACTCAAAAGCAATATTTCCCACTCTGAGATGCAATCTTTCCTTGATTACTGTTGTCACCCTTCGATTTTCCTGATTTTTTCTTTGGCTGTGTTGAGCCTTTAGGCCTGATCTCGCTGATCACATGAGAACAATCGTCCCTCAAATGCATGCAGGAAGACACAGATTTGTCAGAGCCATTAGAGGGCGAGGAAGAGGCAACAATGGCTTTTCTTTTGTCAAGGGCATGATGGGCCTCAATTTTCAACCTTTTTCTAGCATGAGAGAAATGAACTGGTGAGTGAGCAGGTGCATCTTGGACAATCAGGTTAATAGGCAGGGGAGCAGGTAAGGATAACTTGGGCTAACCACGATGTTGGTAAACTGTTGGGTGGGCAATCTCTTTCCATCCATCATTTTCGAGAACCTCGGGTTGCAAAGAGACATGAGGGGGAACAGGAATACCAGGGGCTTGTGGAGCTTGGAAAGGAGGTCTTTCAGGCCTGGGTTGGACCATTCCTTGCCCAACCTAATTGAAAAATCTGACCTGAAACAATTGGCCAAGTTCTTGTGAGTCAGCATCAAAATGAATGGAGAACCTTGGCCTTCTTGGGCCTCTATTCCAATTACCTCTCCCTCGGTTGCCTCTGCCATGGCTACCTCGGCTGAAAAAACTCATTCCTGCATGCATGATGGATTAGAAAATAGTCTTTTAACAACCAGACATGACAACTCTTTAAAAATATGAAATAGAGTTTGGCTCAACAACATATCAAGCTCATACAATCCAATCCATAAAAATTGTTTAACTGTCGTCAATGAGCAAGGAGTGAACAAAAGGTCCTGGGATATGCGAGGGCTTGTAATAAGCGAAAAATGATATAATGAGGGGGAAAGAAACACAGTTACTGCTCAAAGACCACAACCACCAACTGTAATGCAACCAAAAAAGAACACCACTGTAATCCAACGACCTTAAACTGTTTCAATACAAAATTTTCCTTGGTTGTAATTAATTTTAGAACAGGGAGTGAAAATTGAATGTGGGAAGGCGAGGGGGGTGTAATTAGCAGAAAGAGAAATAATGGTAGGGAAAGAGAGTGATTATTGTTCATAAAATTAATCAAGTGATCCATAAAACCATTCTGTAAAGAAATCTACCAACCAATTTACCACTTTGACCCAAAAAACCACTACTGTGCATAATTCAAACAACTCTGGGCATTAACTTGCTAATTGTTTGAAATCAAGTACTTAACACAATGACATCAAACAAGACAATATGCATTCGACAACAATATGTAGAGGAGTTATGTTCCTCTTATATATCCATTCAACATCTTATAAAAATTCTCAAATGCATAACCAATAACTATTTCCAGTCCGTTCAGCATCAAAATCAACCACTGCCCACAAACTATTCAAATCATCAAATGAAAACTCAATGTCATGCTCGATTTTGTCCTTTAATCATTTAGTAAATGAATTGAAATAAATTTATACTGTCACAACACCAGTGCCTATCACTGTTAAAAAACATGGTATCCATTTAACATACAGAGTGGACAGTTGACACCACAATTCATATGAAAATTTTCAAGATTCTGACTTGCCATTTAAACACACAGACAACAATCACCACCTCTACTCACGCTACGCTGTAGAAAACACAAACCATGACCAAACACAAGTGTATTTCTGTGACTGTACAAGTCCAATTTTTCTTTGACTCTAAACATTCAAAAAACTGGGCTATCCATCCAATACAATGAGGCATCAACAACAAGCCCAATTTTACAACACAAATCAATCAAATTGCAACAAAGCCATGTTCAAAAACCCGTGACTTCCTCCAATGGCACAATCAATTGATAACAACACAGTGGATAACCATGCCATAGTTACCACGGTTTCAACACTCCAATTTGACAATTTTAAAACACACAGTCACAACATTACTATCTCAACCTAT
>SNQJ01S0073805.1:0-12525 GCA_010110895.2 Picea sitchensis | reverse complement strand
GAAATACATATTCCAAATTTGTTTTCATTTACTGGAATTAACATATAATACAATTAATCATCAAACTTAAAATTTGTTTGTCTTAGTGTATAAGAGGGGCCACTTTCCAAGTTTCCACAAATTGCAACAGACAAAAAAATGTTCGATCGAAAAGATATTTTGGTTTCAGTGCACATCTCCTCTTAAATCCACTGCAAAAATCATTTAAATGACCATGGGAACTCAATAACATACGTTGTTGGAACAGATAAAAAAACTCTCATTAAAAGTACACAAATAAATGTCGTATTTCAATGGTAGTTTGGTACCAGATACCAGAAATGTGGTACAAATTTGTCTTTTTTATTCTTTGCAAACACTGATAATGGAGTTAGTATTACAAAAAAAATATCTACAAAGCATGGGCATAAAGTAAAGAAAACAAGACGAACAAGAGGATTACCACATTCTAAAAATGCATGAAAGTCATGTACTCGATAAAAAAACACACAGTAAATATTTTTCATGTTTTCTTTTTTGCATTCTCTCAAAATGGAATTAGTACAAGAAGCTAATTGACAAAAGATCACATTCTAAAAGTGCATGCACATTAGCCTTACCGATAAAATTGCATTAGCACTAGCACGACATTCGACCAAAAAGCACGAAACCCCATCAACACTGCCATTTTACATAAATCCTTTACTCATAGCATTCCTTGTGACCACATCCCGGTAAAGCATTCTGTCAAACACTTTGCACGTTCTCTCAATATACCCACATATTCCTACATCTACTAGGGTAGTCCCCACACAGGCACTAGATTGTAACCCACTCTGAGTTATGTCCTCGTGAATCTCCCTACGATGTTCCAGAACTTCCTAATCAGCACAGGCCATGAGAAAACCGGAAAAATTGAACTGATTCGCTAGAATGAGCTATAGTTCTACATTTGCATAAACATCTTCCATGTCTCTTCACAATGCTCGTGCTTAACATAAACTAAAATCACAGAACCCCATGAGACTGCATTATTCTCTGGCATTTCGTTCAAATAACAATGAACATCCACAACACTGTCGCACTTGCCATACATATTCACAAGCTCTGTACCCAATAACATATCCGGTTTGAATGATATGAGAATGAATTAGTTTTTCTTCGTTTAGGGTTTTGAGCTTAAAGCATCCCAACAAAAGAGAAGCNACAGCCGTCAGATTCTACACCATTCCTCGAACGCAAAATTCGTAGGGCCTCCTTTAATGTGTATTTCTTAATCCCTGACTTTTAAACACGGAAATAGTCTGAACCTTAATTTTTTGATCTCAACCAAATCCCTCATTTTCATTTTTAAATTGGCAAATCTCATGTCAATCTCATTGTCAAAATGACCAATGTTGAAAACAATGGCATTGTTCTTCATTTTCCTCATGTGATCCAGCATGATGATATCTTTGTTGCCAGTAGTGGTCACAAAAATATCAGCAGTGCTAACTACATCCTCTAGGGTAAGGACAGGAAGGCCTTCCATAAGAAACTGTAGGGCACAGATTGGATCAATTTCTATAACAATGACCCTAGCTCCAACAACCTTTAGGGCTGCAGCACAACCCTTTCCAACATCTCCATATCCACACACAACAACAACCTTACCAGCAATTATGACATATGTAGCTCTCATAAGACATTGATAGCAGGAAACAACAAAGTCCCACTGGATTGCATCTGATAAAGTATCTTAACACCAGTGGTTGTCTCCTCAGACACACCAACTAACCTCTCCTTCATCCTATGGTACCTCAACGGATCCACCTTGATGCTCTCCTTTATCAAACCCAAAACCATCTGAAACTCCAGATTGCTGGTAGACACTGGATCCGACACCTTCCCGGTCTTGGCAAACTCCTCCTCAACCTTGACCTCCTCATGGATTAGCAACGTTGTGTCACCACCGTCATCGACGATCAGATCCAGGCCACCACCTAGACCCCAGACGAGAGCCCTTTTGGTGCACCACCAATACTCCTACAATGTCTCCCCCTTCCAAGCGAACACCGCAGTGTTGTCGCGGGAAATAGCCGCTGTGGCATGGTCCTGCGTGGAAAATATATTGCAGGAGAAACATCTCACCTCGGTGCCCAGAGCCATGAGAGTCTCTATGAGACCTGCGGTTTGGATGGTCATGTGAAGGGACCCCGTGATCTGGGCACCCTTAAAGGGTTGCGCGGGGCCAAATTCATCCCTGCAGACCATCAATCCAGGCATCTCAACTTCTTCCAATTATATCTCCAACCTCCCAAAGTCCATCCGGGACATGTCCTTCACCTTTTTTCCCATCCGTACACAATTTTCTCAGCAAGAAGCGCCATTGCTGTGAAAACTGGAAAAAAAACGCATATCTGACAGAACCACGGACTACGATGATCGAACTTAGGTTGATTTGCTCCAACAGAGGTCAATGAGGAAGCGAGCGTGGAGCAGGTTTCATGGCGCCACCGTATTTTCAATTTTTTTAGGCGCGAATCACTGGAGGAGCGTAGAAATGGACGTTACCTACCAAACAAGACGGTAGAATGGAGGGCTCAGAATCGGTTTGCCTTTGTTTTAGCTAGATTATCGATTGAACCCTCTAACTATTTTTACGGTTTTTTTCACCTCCATTTTCAAGTTCTGCCCTGAGTTTATTCTAATCTGACAGGCATCAGATCTATTTCTTCTTTTAGTTGAGTGCTCTTGTCTTTTCGAAGCTTCTCACCTCTGGCTTTCTCTGATCTGAGACCTTTCAAGGAGAACCACATCACTCTCCTTTCTATTATCTTTCGTCTCTTTGTAAGGTTATTTAAGGTCAAGTGCTTAGTTTAATGAATGTTGAGGTCAGCTCTCTCGGGAGACAAAGCAGGGGATCCTTGGGATCACCCTAGCTTCATTTCTATGGTGGATGTGTTATGTAATAACCGAGGTAATAACTCCCTTATTAATGCGCCATCATTGGTTCCATCAACCTTGTATTCGACTACTCTTCCTACACCTTGTGTTGCTCCGTCTAGTTTTTCAAAGTCCGTTTCTATCTGCACTCTATTTCACAAGGACGCTCTGTGAGTTTCAGGAGATTTCACAAACAGTGAGGGTGACGCTAGACTAGCTACAAAGGTAAGTGGTCTCAGGAAATTTGCTAAAGTTTCATCTGTACCCTTTGAAGGGGCTGCGAAAAAGGATAGGGTATCATTTGAGGAACCTGTTAGAGGTGTTGTGGGGAAGAGACAACCTTCGAAGCTTAACACGAAAGTGTGGAAGCCCAAAAGAATGAAGCATTCTTTTGTTTTGGGGATGGATATTGGGCTTGAAGATTCGTGCTCTCTCGCCATGTGTGTTTTATTATTTTGAAGTTGGACCTTAAAAAATCTTATGATTGTATGAATTGGGATTATCTGAGATTGATGTTGATTCAGTGTGGTTTTGGTCATCATATGACTAAATGGATTATGGGTTGTGTGACATCGGCATCACTGGACATTCTGATTGATGGAGAAGCTACAAACTTCATCAACAGTGGGAGAGGATTATGTTAGGGGTGTCCACTATCTCCACTTTTATTTATCTTAGTGATGGAAGGCTTGAGTTTCTCATTAAAAAAGAGTCATTTGTGTTGATATTATGGTAGTTGCGGGAGGTATTTACCTCCATGTGTGAACCTGACGAGAATAGAAGACTTCGGGAAGCAAGAGAAACCCTAATGATTTGGTTAATAACCCTAGAAGACTTGTCCTCTCACGAAGATAATATGTATTAGGCTATTAGCCTCCAAGAGAAGAAGTCGGCCAGAAGAATTAATATATACTGAACAGACAGGTACCCAGAAGGAGAAGTCAGCCCCAGTAAGTCTGCCAGAACCACTATAAATACAGGGTGTCGGTCTCTCATTTGACACATCTCAACAGTTGCAGAGAGCCAGTTCTGCGCAGTGCAGTTGTAGTCTTGTGCGCAGGTTTGGAGGAGAGTTGTCGTTGCAGTTGATGCAGCTAGTAGTTACACTTGGACTATCTCTTGGCTAGGGTTTGGACTATCTGATCAACTCTTTGTGATGCGCTATCCTTGGGGAAAGGTGTGCTACCCTTTGTTTGGCTATCTAGCCTAGGGTTTTCTTCCAGAGTGATTCTCTGTCAAGGTTAAGGTGCTCAGAGGGTGGCTTCGACCTATGGTTGGGTGACAAGGGTATTGTCAATGGTAAAATGAGAACACAATCTTTCATATTCTAACAGGTTATGGGCCCACACCTCCTTCATTCAGTCTAAATGCTAGAAGGAAACATAACTGCTAGGATATTGAGCTCACTGAGGAACTGCCATTACGGTTACTAGCAGAAGCAACTTTCAAGAAACTGCTGCTAGGGTTACTAGCAGAAGAAACTTCAATATGTGCCTCTATGCATCAAAATTTGACATGGTTAGAATAGACACATGCCTTGACGATATGGGAGGGTTTCAAGACTCAAGGATGTATGATGTCATACAAAAACATTTTGAAAATATTTCAACATTGGCCCCATTCACAGGTCATCATTGCCCATCATGTACTCTAGCCCTAGTACAATGTATTTTAATAGTTGTTTCCTTTAAAATTCGACCGATCAGAAAATTAAAACAAAACGAGAAGAGCCCTAGTACAATTTCTTTTAATAGTTGTAATCTAGCCGAGAAGACCCGTAAACCCTTTTTGAAGTGTTGTTATTATAGAAAACTTGTCGCAACATTTGTAAAATGCAACATATTTATAGATTTGATAATGTCGCAATTCTGACGATCATTGACCAAATCAAAGTTGACTTGGTCAAAATACTAGGTGACCGTTGGAGGGGGAAAGCACTGATATGCATCTCAATTTTGCATAGCTCAAGGTTACATATCTGAAGTTCACACCACAGATCAAACCTAGGTTTAGATGGATCTATGACACTAATCAATGCATCTCATTCACAGACACACACATACATGAGTTGATTTATCATCTCCATCGCAACCTCTCTTGGGCTGTTGATTGCACCTTGCAACCCCCACTCCTCTTGGGGATGTATATTGCATCTCGCTTCTCTAAGTGCAATAATTTGGTAGCACTGTTATATCAAGCACCTTTCATGAACTTCGGTAGCATTGTGCTTGGCACTACATGGATAAAGTCTATGATAAGAGCCAGTATTGAAATATTTAGTGGAATCATCTTTCTTCCTTAATGAATTGGGTACCAAAGGAGTTTACTAACCTTAACAATCATTCATCTATCAAAATAAAATGCCACATTAACTTTACAATATCTGTCACGATGCACACCCAAAATTTTTAACTCGAATAGCTATGCCAACACAACCGTGTGCCTTGCAATTGCCAAACATGCCTTTTAAAGCAGATCAATTTGAGAAATGTTGTTATTTCATTACAAATCTCCAAAGTAATTTGTATTTGACACATCCATTTGAGTTTGGGTAATTATTAATTGCGTATATTACTGTTGCAACCCACATTAACACAATTCTTCATGCATGAATAGTCTCTTTTTTCAATTATGGTGAATGAACTGACATTAAGTTCATACACGTCTAACAGATCCTTCAAACTTTTACCCAATGAAACATGAGGTGAAAAGTCAACAAGAAACATGTGTCTAATTTAGTTTTCCCTTAATTAAATTAGACAATAAATATTAATCTATTATCTCATTCATAGCTGTGTGATTTGGAATTGTAACAGAAGTGTAAGTGTAGTTAAGTGAGTTAAACTTAGTTGTATTAGTCTTGAGGTTAGTGAATTAATTATTCTTTAATTCACAATCAGTTAAACTAGCATGCAACTAAAGACTTGCCACGATTAACTACATGCATGTCATTCAATGGACACCGGTTGAGATAACAGGTGAAAGGTGCAGTTTGGCTATCGGTTGTGAGTTGTTCACACATGCATTGGATATGCTATGAGCATGTGCAAATGATTCATTAGATTCATTGTGAGAATTCAAATTGCAGAGTTTGCCGGAGAGGCAAAGCTATGCGGACCACAGGGGTAGTAGCATGCATTTGCTATTTATTGTATGAAAGTGTGAAAGACAGGTGTATTTGTCTTGAGAAACTCTTGGATTAGAGCTTTGTATGGTGTTTCATGATTCATGATATACGTAATATATGATAATGGGGTTTTAGCTTCACCGCTTTTCTGGTAAAACTTATTGTGTTATGTGTTATTGATATTTCACTTTACAATGCATTGTGGATGAAGATGGTGGTTTAATTGCTTCATAATAATATTAAAGAGAAGCGTTATGTATTTAACAAGTTGTGAAAAGTAATTGTTAGATGGGAGAAGTAAAGGAATACATTAATTTGTATAGAAATTTCTACATGGTATCAAACCACAGAGGCCCTTGAGTAAGCCGAGAAGTAGTCTTAGGACAAAATGCATTCCCTTGAGTCCAGTCTCTAGCAGTGCTTGGAGACCCTTGATAGTGAAACCATTTGTTTTAAAAACCCAAATTTCGCACCTAGACAAGGCGAGGTGCGGACACCTAGAAAATTTCATGATCTGATGGAAAGGGTAGAGGAAAACACAAAGAAATTTCCATGAGCTCTGATGGAAGCGGTGAGAGAAAACAAGAAATTTCCTCCCGGGTTGCACCGCAGGCGAGATGAGGAAGCAGGACATTTCCTCGAGTTACTGGTGAGTGAGGGCAGCAATTTCCTCGGGTTACTGAGCGGGGTAAATCGGGGCGATTTCACCGATACTCATAGGCGGGAGTGCGAACTCGCCGGGATGCTCTCGGGAGAAGTGCGAACCTTCCGGGGAAAGGAAAAGTGAAAGAGTTTGAGTTTTGATTGGATAACATTCAAATTGCTAGATTTTCTTGGTGCGACACTTAATTCCAAAGAGATCAAATGTCTTTCAATGGCTTGAGGTTGGAATGTGCACTCGAGGCTAACTATATTACATGGAAGGATAGGATGGAGGCGGTGCTGAAGACAATGGCTTGAAGGTTACATTGATGCAGATGTTCCTAAGCCAGATGCATCAAGATTTGCAGCATCTGCAAATCTTGATGCATGGAAAAAGTAAGTGGCAAATGCGAGGAGGATCTTGTTGGAGGAATGCAGACCACCTTATCTCAAATCTCCATGGAAAAACCACACCATATGCAATGTGGAAGGTTTTGTCAGATCTGTTCCAAATAGCGTGACCATGGGAAATTGGTGCTCAAAGATAAACTTCGGAAGATCAAGATGGAGAAAGCGAAACCATTCAAAATATCTCACAAAGTTTGTCCAATGTTAGGATGATCTTGGAAGTGGTAAATAACAGTCATTGTGATGATTTGGTGAGCTTGGCTCCCTAGGACTTCCCAAGAATTGTCACAATTATCAAGACTCTATCAATGAAAGGGAAAAATTACGGATTAGAACGTGGTGGATCTGGTGCAAGAGTTGGTGAATGCAGTGGATCCTCATCAAAGCGTGATGATGAAGAGGATTGTGCTTTGACTGCAAAGGCAAGGAAGGGAAATGGAAGAAATCCCAAATCAAATTTCAGTCTAAAGTCAAGAGGCTGGATTTGTCCAAAGTGAAGTGTTTTCCTTGTCACGAACATGGGCATCTGTACTAAGCGTCAAAGAATAAGAACAAGATGGTTCTTTGAACACCCAGCGGTGAGAATATATCTCTGGTGAGAGCTTGACTTAGCTGATCGCATGCATGGCATTAAAGTGCATCGGGATCACGGTGTGGTATTTGGATAGTGGCTTTTCCTTCCACATGACGGGAGATAAAGAATCTTTCAGTGACTTGGGAAGGAGAAAGATCTAAGAATGAATATAGAGATGGGCGATGACGGAAAATACAATGCGACTGGTATTAGTACCATTACCTTTGAGAGGGATTCAAGTAAACCATTTAAATTGAAAAATGTTATGCATGTTCGAAGTCTAAAGAAAAACTTGGTCTAAGTCGCAATGTTGGAGGACAAAATCTATGACGTTGTTTTCAGCGATTAGGTATAACCTACTGCATTATAAAAAGAAACGAGTCAAGTCAAGAAGATAGAGATTAAAGTTAAGAATATCTACATGCTACAAGTAGATGGCTGCGGTGCCATGATAGGCAAAAGGAAGAAACGATGGTGAGCGGGATGGTGAATTATGGCATAGAAGATTTGACCATCTTCATCATGGAGCCAGAAGATCATGCAACAAATATCTCTTGGACTTCAGAGAACACTTGCTCAATCAGATCGGTGCAAGGGGTGCACCCTAGGGAAGTTTGTAAAATCCACCTTTCATGAAGAGGAAGCGGAATGCCGGTGATCTGGAAAATACCGCGGATGTGGGCCATTCTCGGTTGCTTCAACAACAAAACACCGGTATTATGTTATTTTTGTTGAAAACTTTTATCGTAAATGTTGGATATTCTTAATGTAGAAGAATGATCAAACATTTTCAAAGTTCTATGAGTTTAAAGCGTTGGTGGAGAAACAGTCGGGGAAGAAAGTGAAATCTATAAGGAGCGATAATGGTGGATACATCTCTATTAATTCAAATAATTCTATAGCAGAGAAGAATTCGAAGAGAACTCATAACCTCTGCTTACAGCCAAAATGAAGTGCAGCGGAGAGAAAACAGAGAGCGATGCGTTAGATTAAACCGCGGCATTCATTGCATGATCAAGACCTACCATTGCATTTATGGGCAAAAGCATGCAATACTTGCTGATTTTGCTCTTCTTGAACCGTTGTCCTCATGAAATTAGCAGCTAATTTTGAAGAAGCTTTCTTTGGTAAGAAACGATGTTTCTCATTTAAAGTTTTAGTTCATCGTTTATGTGCGTATAAAACAAGGATGCGGGAAAAGCTGGGCAAATGGCCCCAAGTTAGGATATTTGTGGGGTACAAAGAGAACACCTTATAATTATCGTGTGTATTTACCATGATGAATGGCCCCGACCCATCGACGGGATATAAAGTCCCGATGAGGGGAAAATATACTGATTTATGTCGTGAGGGAGATAGACTTGCATGTTGAAGAGGAACTGTTGGTTCCCAGGATGAGTCTCAATATGTGTATCAGCCACATGAAGAGGTTCAAAGAGTGGAGGAAACCACTCAAGCGAGCCATCCATCAGAAATGGCAAAAAACACATCACAGAATTTGATATATTGAGACTAGATGTTGAACAGAATGTTGGATCCCCTACTTCACAACGCAGGCATAGATAGTCTCTTGATCGATTTTACTGGATACATGGCTCTTATGAAAAAAATTATTGTGACTAAACCATCTTCCCTTCAGGAAGCGTGTAGGACTCCGCGGGTTGATGCTATGGCAGAAAGTATGAATCCATTGTAAAAAATAGTGTATGGGATATTGTCCCAAGAAGGATTGATAAATCAGTGGTAGGTTCGGATGGATCTACAAGGTAAAACAAGCTGCTGATGGGAGTGTGGAGAAATACAGGCCCGAGGTTTGTGGCGGGAATTTTCCTGGTCGGATAGATTATGGTGAGACCTTTGCACAGCCATGGTACTCTTCCATAAAGATCCATCCTGCACTCTCGTATGGTCGTTTTGGCGCATTCATGAGATGGATGTAAAAATTGCGTTCCTCCATGGGATCATTGAGGAATAAGTATAAATACATTGACGACGAAGGTTTTGAGACCTTTGGGAGAGAGTCTCATGTGTGCGGACTCAAGAGAGCATTGTATGGGCTGAAGCAAGCACCTCGTGGTTGGTACACTCAGATAGAAAACTATTTCAATAGATTGGGCTTCACCAAAAGTAAGCGGTTACAAACCTGTACCAGTTTGTGGTGGAGGGTAGATTTTGATCATTGTGCTTTATGTTGATGATTTAATACTTGGTGATGGTGGTGATACACTCATGTAGGAGGACCTTGCAAAGGAGTTGAATGAAGGATTTGGGCCTTCTTCATTATTTCCTTTAGTTTTGAAATATGGCGATTGAGATAATTGAACTTTTGTGTCTCCAAGGAAAGTATGCAAAGAGATACTGAGTAGGATTTCACATGGAGGGCTGCAAACCCATGGATACTCTTCGAGGAAACTAGAGGAAAGAGGATACTCGCCACGGAAGGTAGTGGATACTCTTGTCTGTCGGCCGGTTAGTAGGTCGCTAATGTATTTAGTGAACGCGAGGCCGGACGGAAATTTGCTACGCGGTTAACCAGCTAATTCAAGCTATGGTTAAGCCTACCAAAATCTCTTGGAAGGCGGAAGCTTATCTGCGATATCGAAGAGCACATCGATTATGGATTATAGTACCAGACAGACGGATGAGGTGAAGTTGCATGGCTTCCGGATGCAGATTGGGCAGGCAAACCAACGGACAGAAAGAGCACATCATGAAGGATCTTTAGTATCGGATCTCGGTTGTTTCTTGAGTACGTGAGAAAGCGAAGATCCGTCAGCACTTGGATTCGTGAGCCGAAATACGCTGTAGCGAGTCAAGATGCATGTGAGAATATCTGGATGAGGAAGATCTTGGTTGGTTTGTTTGGTTCTCACTTAGATCCGACGGTGATTTATTTTGATAATCAGAGTTGCATTAAACTCGATTAATCCCGTGTTTCATGACAGATATAAGCATATAGATATCCATTATCATCATCTCGGAGATTGTGTCTGACGGAAAGATCATGTTGTTAGCTAATACATTCCTCTGGAAGATCCCGGGATCGCGGACAGCCGGCGAAAGAAACCGGCGGGGAACAAATTTGAATATCATAGACACAGGATTGGGGTGAAGGATAAACCCTTTCTTGTTGAAGGTATTGAAAGTCAACAAGAAACATGTCTAATTTAGTTTTCCCTTAATTAAATTGAATTAATAAAATAATCTATTATCTCATTCATAAGCGAGTGATTTGGAATTGTATGAGAATTGTAAGTGTAGTTAAGTGAGTTAAGCTTAGTTGTATTAGTACGAGTTCGATGAATTAATTATTCATTAATTCACAATCGGTCGCTTCGCATGCACAGCTTTAAGACTTACTCCGCAAATTAACTACATTCATGTTAGTTCCAATGGACACCGGTTGAGATAGCAGGTGAAAGGGAAAATTTGGCTATCAATTGTGATTTGTTCGCATGCATTGGATATGATTATGAGCATGTGAAAGCGATTCATTCGATTCATTGTGAGGTATTGCAGGGGATTTGTCTGAAGGAGAGCAAAGCTAATGCACGGACACAAGAGTTGGCGCACGTATTTGCTAATTGTTGTGTATGGCAGTGTGCGACAATTGTATTATGCGAGATCTTGGATAAGAGCTTTGTATGAGATTGTTTCATATTTCATGATATACATAACTGTATATGATAGTGGGTTTTTAACTTTACGCAGCTTTCCCATGTAAACATTGTGTTATGTGTTGTGATATTTCCTTTGTGCATTGTGGTTGAGATAAGTGGTTTTAAATTGCTTCATAATAATAGTAGAAGCGATTACGTATTTAACAAGTTGTAGTAATTGTTAGATCAGGAGAATCGCGAGAATACATTAATTTGTATCAGAAACTCTACAAATTCTTCATGCATGAATAGTCTATTTTTTCAATTATGGTGAATGAAATGACATTAAGTTCGCCTGCGATCTATGAGATCCTTTAAACTTTTACCCAATGAAACATGTTGTCACAATTAAGTTCATACACGTCTAACAGATCCTTCAAACTTTTACCCAATGAAACATGTTGTCACAACTTCTATCCTACTGAGATTACTCTTGGTATCATCTCCACAAGCATGAAGACCTAAAATATGAGGTATGCAAAATTTGTGCATGACAAATCACTTTAAAAATGAACTTGTGTCTAACTGCATGTTCATCTCCTCTTCTTTAAATGATGTCCATAGCAGAACCATACAAAATTAATCAAACCTACCAACTAATAATATCATAACCATTATGGGATTTCAATGTCGAACATAGACAAGTTATAACATATCAAGAGAACATCAGTTTCCCCGAAAAGCGCTTCCAAAGTTTCTCCTTGAGGTTAAGAATTCTCAATGTTTAAGAACATGAGTAATGATGAAACTGGACCAAACCATGTTCCAATGCCAAGCACTATATGCTATGTATAGGCCTTTCTTTTGTGTATGCCAAGGGTTTTGACATAACACTCATGGAGTAAATGAACCACTTTCTTCAGATGAAGAAAAGCTTTTATATCACCTACAGTGCCGAGGATATATAAAAATTAACTAAAATGCCAACCTTTGAGCTTCATCCATGATTAATAGCTCCTTAATTTTGAGCCTCATAGGTAACCAAAGGAATATGTAAGATATTAACATGAACCTCCAAAATTGTTAAGAAGAAGGTTAAAAGTCCAAACCAAACTACACAGTAAATAAATAGTAATATGGTTGTTGATATTTGTACGATGCTTATTTTATGAACTTGCTGACTTGTTGAACAAACTTTAGTTCAAGCCTTCAAGCATGCTAGAGATACTCAAATCAACATGAATGGGCAAGTTAACGACAAAAACTAAATT
>SNQJ01S0073804.1:37552-48375 GCA_010110895.2 Picea sitchensis | reverse complement strand
ACTATAAGTCAAAGTGGATACAAAATAAATTATTTAAATAATAAATTTAATGGAGAAATTACTAAGTGGACAAGTGGTTAGAAGTGGGTTAGCCCTAAAATAAGGAAAGTGGGTTAAGATGGGTAGAAGGTAACCCCTTGAGGAAGCTACATGAAAGTATAAATAAGAGGTAAGGCTCTGTCATTTTAATCACACTTGAGAATATTGAATATCTACAAGTGACTAAGGTAACCAAAGTATATCTAACCCGAATTTCAGAGGGAAGGTGAAGTAAAGAAGGTCGAAATTCAAGGGAGGATAAATTCTTTTGATGATGCTTTCTAAGGTATGTTATTTACCGGTCATCTCACCATTTTTGCAATACTTGTTTTTTTCTAGAATGATTCAGACCATGAAATTGGGATGTCATTGAGAAAACATATCCAATTATCTATGATAAACATTTTATCTTGTGGGTCATTTTATTTTTGGAGTTACACTATGTGAAAAATAGGGTTTGTGGCTAGTCCTGAAACTAGCCTAAAACAAGTGTTTCAGATAAAAACGTCATAAATTCTTCATAACAAATCCAAATTTAGTAAGACCAAATGTATTGGTTAGAGTACAGTCTACAGTATTTTTTGTACCATTTTCCAATCCATACAATAATTATTCCATGTGGGACATGCTCTACAAGTTCTCTCTCTATAATAATCAAAAATTCAACAAGGTATGCCATTTT
The DNA here is from genome assembly GCA_010110895.2 of Picea sitchensis. Lineage (NCBI taxonomy): Eukaryota > Viridiplantae > Streptophyta > Pinopsida > Pinales > Pinaceae > Picea > Picea sitchensis. The sequence continues at coordinate 47,654 of SNQJ01S0073804.1, read as the reverse complement.
TTATATAACCCCTTTTCTGAGAGGTTCCAAGTAGTGAAACCTGGAGGAATTGCATAAAAGACACTGAAGAACATTGTGTACTATTTTTAGATCTGTATTCATTATAGGTACATAGTTATGATTATTTCAAGTTAGGGTTGTTGACTAATCCAAAATTAGTCATGTGAGACTAAACTAAAATTTGATGAAAATGCTAGTCTCTTGTTGTTAAATTTAAGGAAGGTTTGCAGGTATGTGATCATATACAACAGGTCTATTAAAGGGTTACAAATCATATTTGGATGATGAAATTGATGACCGATTTTGGTTGAGGTACAGGTTGATGCATGGTTGATGCACTTGTTTATGGGACATGTTGATTATAGGTTGTTTGGACAGGTTATTGTGACATGTTATTTGTACAGGTTTGGTGCATGGTTAATGCATTTTTTTATGGTACAGGTTGACGTACATGTTGATGTATTGTACATGTTGGCACAGGTTATTGGTACTGGTTTACAACAGTATATCTCACAGTGATAGTGTGACAGTGGTTCCATCATTCTACTTCTACGTCAGGGAATTCGAACGAAGCAAGGATAGGTGGTTGTAGCCACCTTCTGGTTATAGCCAGAGAACATAGGGGGTTGTAGCCTCCTTCTGGTTGTAGCCATAGAATTGGGGAGTTGGAGCTTCCCTCAAGTTGTAGCCTAAGAAACTAGGGGATTGGAGCCTCCTTCCAGTTGCAGCTAGAAAACAAAGGAAGTTGTTGCTTCCAATGAGTGTAATTCTTAAAGACATATATGAAAAATCATTCTGTGGTTTTCTCCTTGTTTGGGTTTCCACGTAAAAACACTAGCGTACTGTGTATGTGTATGATTTCTCATTTTTTCATTATTTATTTACTCTGCGACTATTGGATGATAATGCTACATTGATATAACACTTGCATTTTGTGGTTAAAAAAGATTATTTCTCTATTATTGATTCACCCCCCTTCTCAGTAATCCAATAATTGGTATCGGAGTTGGTTCCTTCAAGAATCAGTTTAACCAATGAAAGGTAGATCATGGAGAGAAACAACATGTGTAAACATGGAATACCATAGTTTGATGGACATAAGTATGCATTCTCGAGCAGAAGGATGAAAACATATATACAAGCACATGGATTTGAAATTTGGAAATCTATAGTAGATGGATACAAAGAACTAGCAGTTCCACCAACAAGTGAAAGAGCAATAAAACTCGGTCAAAATAATTCCAAAGCCACAGATGCACTTCTGAATGGTCTTGGTGAATCGATATACACCAAATTTATGCATTGTAAATGCGCTAAATAGATTTGGGTCAAAATTCAAAATATTTATGAAGGAGATTCAAAAGTCAAAGAAGGAAAGATTCAAACTTACAGAGGTCAATTCGAACAACTAAAGATGAAGGAAGATGAGAATATTCCAGCTTACTTCTTACGAGTTGATGAACCAATAAATGCAATCATGGGATTGGGAGAAGAAAATAAAGAATCTGTAATTGTCAAAAAGGTACTAATATCTCTTCCTATGAGATTTGATCCTAATATATCAACACCAGAAGAAAGAGCAGGTCTAGACTCAATAAGCATGGACAAACTACATTGAATATTCATAGCATATGAAATGAGAATTGAACAGGAAAATCCAGATATAAAAGAAGAATCTTTCAAAGCATCCAAAAAGTCAAAGAAAAAGGAAAAGAAAAAAGAAAAAGAACATAGAATCAATAGTGACATCTCAGAAGATGATGAAGAAATGGCCAATTTTGTCAAGAGATTGAACAAGGAAACCAACGATAGATATAAAGGTAAGCTTCTATTGATTTGTTTTAATTGTGATGGTATTGGTCATTTTGCTAAAAAATGTCCTCATAAGAAAAATAAGGGGAATGAATGAAGATTACTCAAATAGAAAACAAACATATAAAGGCAAATGAACCATAAAGAAGTTTTGAAGAAAATCTTATGCACCAAAGAAGACATCTCCTCATGAGATGAAGATGAAGTCAGTGAAGGTGAGACAAAAAGAGTTCTATTTATGACAGTAGAAGAATCTAAAAAAGAATACACCAGAGAAGAATATGAAGAGTCAGAAGTTGACTACTGAGAAGAATTGTTGACTGCCATAGAAGTTATAAGAAGAGAAAAGATGAAAAACAAGAAGCTACAAGCAGAATTAGACAAGAAGGAAGACACTCGAGAACTCGAGAAGATAATCACATAATTGAAGGTTCAAATAGAAGAATATAAAAGAATTGAAGAATCACTCAAAGAACAATTAGAAGAAAGAGACAAGATCATTGAAAATTTGGAGGCAAAGATTGTCACATTGAGAAAGGATCTTCAAAAGAAAAATATGCAGAATAACTCAAAATTTTTGGACGACATTATCAACAGTCAAAGGCCTAATCATGACAAGTCCAAACTTGGATACAATCAGACAGAAAAGGGATCAAGCTCCAAAGCAACAGAACAAGAAACATATCGAAAAAGTTATGCAGAAACAATCTAAGGGGATAGGAATACCTACAAGGAAGATTATAGAGACACTCCTCCACCGATAAGATTCATATTTCAGAATCAAAGACCGATATAAACAAATATGCCTTAGGAAGAAGAAGGATTTATAAGAGTAACTCCTTTTAGAAGATCTTCAACTCCCAGGTATCAAACTATCTTTTTGGGTTTATGTTATGCATGCAATAATTTTGGACATAAAGCTGTAAATTGCAGAGCTAATAGCAATAATATAAACAACTTTGAAATTCATACACAAAATGGTTATCCAAGAAGGCCTAGTGAAAAATAGAGAAGAAGCTACAAAAGGTTTGAATCATTGAGCACTGAAATGAAATACTACAAGTGAAATAACTTTGGATACATGGCCAAAGATTGTAGAATGACAGTCCCTCCTAGAGAACCACAACATAACAACAACAATCACAGACTGGAGCCTCAGAAGATAACATTGATAAGAAAGAAGAATTAGTATAGCAATGAAGAATTCACACTTGCTCTATAATATAAGCAGAAGAAGCGTGGTTGGTAGGTTGACAGTGGTTGTTCAAAACACAAAGAACAGGTGAACAAAGACCAAGTCCCAGAGATCGCAAGATTGGAAATAAAATGAGATGAAGAAAATTCTACAGAGAAAATGAAAGACGTCAGATACAGAAAGATTTGGAAAATAACTGAAAGAAAATAAGGACAGGTAAACAAGGAACAAGTTCAAGAGATTGTACTTTCAAGCACTGTAGTGAAAGATGAATCCACAGACAAAAAGAAAGAATTCAGAGCTCAAAGAGATGATGAATATACTAATGAAGATGAAGATGAATACACTTCATAGCATGAATTGTTCTGATCCATCCAACTTAGATACTCCCAAATAATATGAATAATAAACAGGGGGAGTCTCTGTGGTAGCTGAGACATACCAGAGTATCATCCTTCGAGCAACTTGCATAATTTGAGTAGACAGATTCAGTGCATTCATTTACCAGATGTACAATATGATAGATTAATCAGTTGTAGTAGTACTTCATGATAGTACAGTGACATATGAGTCAAAATTATGGAAAGTTGCATAGCAGAGTCTTGAATAATATGGACAGATAAAGACATGAAATCATATTTTCTGAACGGGGAACTTGAAGAAGAAGTCTACATTGAATAATTGGTTCCTAGAGCATGGTACTCTAGACTGGATAAATATCTACAACATGCAAGGTTCAAAAACGGAAGTTCAGACAACAACCTGTACATCAAGGTAACTCAATATGGTATTTTATTAATTGATGTTTATATTGACAATATTATTTTTGGAAGTATTGATGACAGATAAGACAGAAATTTTCAAAGGATATGTAGAATGAATTTGAAATGTCATTACTTGGAGAACTATCCTTCTTTATGGGTCTTCAGATACATCAAAGCATCCAAGGAATTTTTATTTCACAAACTAAGTATATCAGAGAAATGTTAAAGAGGTTTGGAATGGAAGATTGCAAACCAGTTACCACTCCTATGCAAACCAGTTGCAAGTTGAGAAAAGATGATGATTCAAAGTCTATAGACCAGAGGAAATGAAGGTCAATGATTGGTAGCTTACTATATGTGACATCATCCATACCAGATGTAATGCAGGTAGTTGGACAGGTGGTACAATTTGAAGCAACACCAAAGGAATCATATGTATTAGCAGTGAAGAGGATTTTCAGATATCTCAAAGGAACAAAATAGTTTGGATTATGGTATCCAAAAGGAAAGGATCTATCACTTATTTCCTACATAGATGCATATTGGGCAGGTTGGATTGATGACCGACGAAGCACCAATGGAGCAACATTCTACTTGGGTGAGTGTTTAGTATCTTGGCTAAGCAAGAAACAATCATCAATATCTTTATTTACAACCGAAGCATAGTATATTGCAGCAACAAGATGTTGTATTTAGGTTCTATGGATGAAACAAACTTTGACAGATATACAAGTTGAGTATGATGAGCCCATTCCAATCAATTGTGATAATACAAGCTCCATCAGTATCTCAAAGAACCCGGTGATGCACTCCAAGATGAAGCACATTCCAATAAAATATCACTTTATATGGGAATAGGTTGTAGAGAAGAACATCAGAATTGAATATGTGGGCACAAAAGAAAAAGTGGCAGACATCTTTACAAAACCGCTTCCAACGAAGCCTTTGAGTATTTTCTCCAGAGACTTGGAGTAATTTCCACTCCAAAATGAATGTTTTTGAATTCTTATCTTATATGTCTTATATTTACAAGAGGAAGCACCATAAAAAGGACAATTCAGTTTGGGGGATCAGCTTCAGGAAGACTTCAGTCAGGGGAAGTATCCCCAAGGACAGTTCAGTTAGGGGGAACATCCCCATATGGAAAGATACCTTTGTCATTGATGACAAAAGGGGAGATATTTATCAGATGCAAAGGTAAATCCTTGGAGAAAGAGAACATAGGAATGGTTCCAGGGGGAGCGATGGTCATAGGGGGAGCATGAGTGATATGAATTCATTATTGCATCAGAGTGTTTCCATCAATGCCAAAGGGGAATATTTTTTATTATTTGGGTTGGTTGTCATTAATGTAAACCCTTGAAGAAAGTCGGGTAGTGAATTCTAGTAGCACAAAGGTTTGGGTAATGGACCCAAGTTTGTTTGATGGATAATGGTATGAGTTTTGATATATTTGCAGGAAATACTATTCTAGATGGATAGTACATATCAGTCCATTTCCATTGGTATGTGGAACATCGCATAACTCCTCATGGTTAGAGAGTTATGGCCATGTGAAGTTGGAGAACCCTCATGAGTCATCTATAAGCCCCAAAAGGTCAAAGTAGTCAAAGTGGTTTCAAAGAAGAAATTATTTAAATAATGAAATGAAGTGATGAGTGTGCTATAAGTCAAAGTGGATAGAAAAGAAATTATTTAATAAATTTAATGGAGAAATTACTAAGTGGACAAGTGGTTAGAATTGGGTTAGCCCTAAAATAAGGAAACTTGGTTAAGATGGTTAGAAGGTAACTTAAATAATAAAGTGAAGTGATGTGTGTACTATATGTCAAAGTGGATACAAAATAAATTATTTAAATAATAAAGTTAATGGAGAAATTACTAAGTGAACAAGTGGTTAGAAGTGGGTTAAGACGGTTAGAAGATAACCCCTTGAGGAAGCTACATGAAAGTATAAATAAGAGGCAAGGCTCTCTAATTTTAATCACACTTGAGAATATTGAATATATACAAGTGATTGAGGTAACCAAAGGATATCTAAGCCGAATTTCAGAGGGAAGGTGAAGTAAAGAAGGCCGAAATTCAAGGGAGGATAAATTCTTTTGATGATGCTTTCTAAGGTATGCTATTTACGGGTCATCTCACCATTTTCACAATACCTTTTTTTAAAGAATGATTCACACCATGAAATTGGGATGTCGTTGAGGAAACATATCCAAGTATATGTGATAAAAATTTCAGCTTGTGGGTCATTGCATTTTTGGAGTTACACTCTATGGAAAATAGGGTTTGTGGCTAGTCCTAAAACTAGTCTAAAACAAGTGTTTCGGGTAAAAATGTCATAACTTATTCATAATAGATCAAAATTAAGTAAGACAAAATGCATTGGTTAGAGGACAGATTGTAGTATTCTTTGTACCATTTTTAAATCCATACAACAATTATTCTGTTCAGGGCATGCTCTACACGTTCTCTCTCTAGAATAAGCTAGAATTCAACAAGGTATGCCATTTTTGATATAACTCCTTTTTTGAGAGGTTCCAAGTAGTGAAACCTGGAGGAATTGCATAAAATACACTAAAGAAAATTGTGTACTATTTTCATATCTTTATTCATTACAGGTACATAGTTATTATTATTTCAAGTTAGGGTTGTTGACTAATCCAAAATTAGTCATGTGAGACTAAAGTAAAGTTTGATGAAAATGCTAGTCTCTTGTTGTTAAAGTTAAGGAAGGTTTGTAGGTATGTGATCATATACACCAAGTATATTATAGAGTTACAAATCATATTTGAATGATGAAATTGATTAGGTCTTTTGGTTGAGGTACAGGTTGGTGCATGGTTGATGCACTTGTTTATGGTACAGGTTGATTACATGTTGTTTGGATAGGTTATTGTGATAGGTTATTTGTACAGGTTTGGTGCATTGTTGATGCATTTTGTTATGGTATAGGTTGAGGTACATGTTGGAATAGGTTATTGGTACAGGTTGTTACAGGTTGATTACAGGTTGCTTGGTACTGGTTTACATCAGTATATCTCACAGTGATAGTGTGACAGTGGTTCCATCATTCTACTTCTACATCGGGGCAATTGGATGGGGCAAGGACAGGTGGTTGTAGCCACCTTTCGGTTGTAGCTGGAGAACATAGGGGTTTGTAGTCTCCTTATGGTTGTAGCTAGAGAATTGGGGAATTGGAGCTTCCCCTAGGTCATAGCCTGAGAAACTAGGGGTTTGGAGCCTCCTTCCAGTTGCAGTTGGAAAACAAAGGAAGTTGGTGTTTCCAATGAATGTAATTCTTAAAGACATATAAGAAAAAACATTATGTGGTTTTCTCCCTCTTTGGGTTTACACGTAAAAACACTGGTGTACTGTGTATGTGTATGATTGCTCTTTTTTTCATTGTTTATTTACTCTGCAACTATTGGATGATAATGCTACATTGATATAAAACTTGAATTTTGTGGGTAAAAAGGATTATTTCTCTATTACTGATTCACCCTCCCTCTCAGTAATCCAAGAATTGGTATCAGAGCCGGTTCCTTCAAGAATCAGTTTACCCACTGAAAGGTAGATCATGGAGAGCAACAACATGTATAAAAATGGAATACCACAGTTTGTTTGACATAAGTATGCATTCTGGATCAGAAGGATGAAAACATATATACAGGCACAGGGATTTGAAATTTGGAAATCTATAGTATATGGATACAAAGAACCAACAGTTCCGCCAATAAGTGAAAGAGCAATAAAACTTGGTAAAAATAATTCCAAAGCCACAAATGCACTTTTGAATGGTCTTGGTGAATCGATATACACCAAATTTATGCATTGTAAATCCGCTAAAGAGATTTGGGACAAACTTCAAAATATTTATGAGGGAGATTCAAAAGTCAAAGAAACAAAGATTCAAACTTACAGAGGTTAGTTCGAACAACTAAAGATGAAGGAAGATGAGAATATTGCAGCTTAGTTCTTATGATTCGATGAACCAATAAATGCAATCATAGGATTGGGAGAAGAAATTAAATAATCTGTAATTGTTAAAAAGGTACTAAGATATCTTCCTATGAGATTTGATCCTAAGATATTAGCACTAGAAGAAAGAGCAGATCTAGACTCAATAAGCATGGACAAACTACATGGAATATTCATAGCATATGAAATGAGAACTGAACGGGAAAATCCAGATATAAAAGAAGAATATTTTAAAGAATCCAAAAGGTCAAAGCAAAAATAAAAAGAACATAGAAACAGTAGTGACATCTCGGAAGATGATGAAGAAATGGCCAATTTTGTCAAGAGATTGAACAAGGAAACCAACGAAAGATATAAAGGCAAGCTTCTATTGATTTGTTTTAATTTTGGTGGTATTTGTCATTTTGATAACAAATTTCCTCATAAGAAAAATAAAGGAATGATGAAGATTACTCAAACATCAAACAAACATATAAAGGCAAAGGAACCACAAAGAAAGTTTTCAAGAAAAGCTTATGCACCAAAGAAGACATCTCCTCATCACATGAAGATGAATTCAATGACAGTTAGAAAAAAAGAGTTCTAATTATGGTAGTAGAAGAATATGATAAAGAAGACACTGAAGAAGAATATGAAGAGGCAAAAGTCGACTACCGAGAAGAATTGTTGACTGCCATAGAATTTATAAGAAGAGAAAAGAGGAAAAAAAAGAAGCTACAAACATAATTAGACAAGAAGGAAGACACTTAAGAACTAGAGTAGATCATCACATAATTGAAGGTTCAAATAGAAGAATATAAAAGAATTGAAGAAGAACTCAAAGAACAGTTAGAAGAAAGAAACAGGATCATTAGAAATTTGGAGGCAGAGATTGTCACATTGAGAAAGGATCTTCAAAAGAAAAATATCCAGAACAACTCAAAAGTTTTGGATGACATTATCAGTAGTCAAATTCATAATAATGACAAGTTCAAACTTGGATACAATTAGACAGAAAAGGGATCAAACTCCAAAGCAACAAAACAAGAAACATATCGAAAAAGTTATGCAGAAACAATCAAAGGGGATAGGAAGACCTACAAATAAGATTACAGGGACACTCCTCCACCGATAAGATTCATATTTTATAATCAACAACCGATAGAAACAAATAGGCCTCAGGAAGAAGAAGTATTCATAAGAGTAACTCCTTTCAAAATATATTCAACTCCCAGGTATCAAACTATCTTTTTGGGTTTTTGTTATGCATGCAATAATTTTGGACATAAAGATGTAAATTGCAGAGCTAATAGCAAGAACATAAACAACTTTGAAATTCATACACAAAATGGTTATTCAAGAAGGCCTAGTGAAAAATAGAGAAAAAGGTACAAAAGGTTTGAATCATTGAGCACCGAAGTGGAATGCTACAAGTGCAATAACTTTGGACACATGGCCAAAGATTGTAGAATGGAAGTCCCTCCTAGAGAACCACAACATAACAAAAACAATAACAAAACTGAGCCTCAGAAGAGAACATGGATAAGAAAGCAGAATCAGTATAGCAAAGAAGAATGCACACTCGCTCTACAATATAAGCAGAAGAAGCGCGATTGGTAGGCTGGCAGTGGTTGTTCAAAACACAAAGAACGGGTGAACAAAGACCAGGTCCCAGAGATCGCAAGATTGGAAATAAAACGAGATGAAGAAAATTCTACAGAGAAAATGAAAGACGTCAGATATAGAAATATTTGGTAAATAACTGAAAGAAAATAAGGATAGGTAAATAAGAAATAGGTTCAAGAGATTGTATTTTCAGTCACTGTAGTGAAAGATGAATCCACAGACAGAAAGAAAGAATTCAGAGATAAGAGAGATGATGAATTTACTAATGAAGATGATCATGAATACACTTCAAAGAAGGAATTGTTCTGACCCATTCAGCTTAGAGACTCCCATATAATATGAATAATAGACAGGGGGAGTCTATGCGGTAGCTGAGACATACCAGAGTACCATCCTTCGAGCAACTTGCAGAATTTGAGTAGACATATTCAGTGCATTCAGTTAGCAGAAGTACAATATGATAGATTAATCAATTGTAGTAGTACTTCATGATAGTACAGTGACATATGAGTTAAAATTATGGACAATTGTGTAGTAGAGTCTTGAACAATATCGACAAATATGGACGTGAAATCATATTTTCTGAACGGGGAACTTGAAGAAGAAGTCTACATTGAATAATTGGTTCCTAGAGCATGGTACTCTAGACTGGATAAATATCTACAACATGCATGGTGTTGGTTGTGGAGCCTGATTATCTTCCTGATTTAGAGGTCCTTGCTTTCAGCCGTGTTTATACCCCATG
>SNQJ01S0073803.1:33652-70898 GCA_010110895.2 Picea sitchensis | reverse complement strand
GGTGGATATGGCGGTGGAGGGTACTGGTTATTCGGTGGCGGATGCGAGGAGAATCCAGCTGGTGGGTAGGCTGGGTAAGCAGTCACAGGCTCCACCTTTGCTTCCCCATATGACCCTGCTGGATATGCGTTCACAAGCTCCACCTTGGTCGCACCATATGACCCTGTGACTGCCTGCGACTGTTGTTGTTGCTTAACCTCGACCTTCTTGACCAATTTCACAGAGAGGTTGAGAAGCCCCTTGGCTTTTCCGGACGGTTTTCAAACCTGGTAGCTGACGAACTGCGCGGTGATGGTGGCGGGCTTGAGGAATTCGTTCAGGGGGATGTTAATGTAGCTGATACATTTATTGGAGCCCAAATTTTCCAGTAGTTGTATCCAACGTGTACATTATCGAAGAATGAGATCACACACTACCTCTACGGGTCGGTTCTCTTCGTTGTCGTGTTACCTTGTTTTGAGATATATACATTATTTTCAGTGTATTTACCATCACTTTGATCATCGAGTTTTGGGCTGCAAATATTTTGGAGACGAGCAGCTATTGCTGTCAATCGATGAGAATCTGGAGGAAGGGATTGCAGGAAATGGTGATCTTCAGAGGCAGATGGAGGAAGGGACAGGCCCGTCGGTCAACATATGGAAGGGAACGATGGTGGGAGTAATAGCGTAGAGTGGGAGTGGAAAGTTGACATTCTTGAGGGTGGTGAGCATGCTTGCATGTGATAAAGATGCTTGATCTGGGTGCAAAACCATCACGCACAATCCCAATCCAGTCCCAATCAATTTCTTTGATCACTGCTTGGTTATAAACATAATAACATGGACAGCATCTCCCTTCAATGCGTTGCACTATACCAATCATGGGAAAGTTCTTTGCAAAATTGGAAACCGTCATCTGTTTTGTATTTACCACAACCATGGAGAAATAAGAGAAAATGCTACAGCTTGATTACATCTATGTTTGAATTAGAGAAGCTGATACCAGGAAAACACCATCCTTGGTTGTTCTTGTTTGGTTCATTCTGTATTATTATTTCTCTCTCTTATTTGTTGGACCACAACATACAGATCCCACTGAAGGTAATTTATTCGCATTTAACTCAATTATTAACTTTACAATTCATATATCATAAGCTAGTGGTCTTTGAGAAGTAGTCGCCTTCAGTTTGCCACAAATGAATTGTTTTCCAAATTTTTAAAAGGGCATGTATGAGGACTCGAGATTTATTTGCTAAATTTTAAAATGGGTATCTATCAAGTCTCTTAATACAAAACAATGCAACTTAAGTTTTCTTTGTTTCAAAAATGACATGATTGACTTCAAATAACTTTCTTCTCACATTTCAGACTTCTTCAACTACAAATAATAAGATAGGGATTTTCTCTTTTAGACGGATTACTTATTCCTGACCCATAACTTTCGGTAGGTCATGTGTTCAGGGCCAACTTGATGTCAAACAAGCAACAATGAAGTGAACCATTATTGTTCTCCCATTGAAAAAACTCAGGGAACCACCCGCCGACTCTGCATTCCTAGAAAACCATGAGAATCATAAAGCATAATCATAATAGTTGAACTTTCATGCAACTAATTATAATCACAATAATTAAAAAACACCGGAAGTTCTATCAAGCAGCGAGTGGTCAACTTACATTATTAAGGTATGCATTTACTTGATGAGATTTTATTTGAATAACACTACGAGGTTATTGAACGTTTGGCTATGTTTTCCAATAGAAATTCAACGTAGCCGCTGTCGGGATTTTGAAACAAAGAAGCACATCCTCAAATTGGAGCAAAAAATTAGTGTCTCACCTAAAGCTTAGCTTCTTGAATTAAACCTTCTAGAGTTTATTCATGTTTTTATTTTGTAGCATGAATGTGCCTAAGCTGAATATTTACATATTAGCAATTATTTTCAAAATTATTACGATGAAATGTGCCATGAACTAAAGTTAACTTCCACTTCTGACAATGAAAACACTAGAGTCAATGATCATTTAACGTTGCCAAGTTTAAGATGGAACAGAGAATGGCTAAGAGCAAAACATGGACGACTTACCTTAAAATTTCTACTATGATTATCTGTAGAAGAAATGTATAGTTTGAAACAATATGTTTCTCTATTTAATTTGCTTGGGAGATGTTAGGAAATATTGTTAAAAGTGTTGTACAATGTTATATGACATTTTGTTATGGGTTTTGAAAAGAAACTGCATAAATACGTTTTTTCACTATTTTGAGTAACTCCATTGGGATAATGAATATCAAGTTAAAAATCGACATAAATTAATGGGAAATTTACCTCATAATGTGGGGGTAGAAATTCAAAATTAATGGTAAGAAATTGAAAGATTTTGTTAAATGTTTTTATTCATATAAATGTTGTGTGGGTTTTGTTGTGGATTTAAAAAGAAATTGTATAGAATACAATTTATGTGTCAACTATCTATAATAAGTCCAAAGAGTCAAATTAGTTGTCTCTCAATTGGTTGGGGTGGGGAGTTTTCTCATAGTCTGAGTTAGAGTCTCGTCTATGCGACATGCTTCTTTCTATGAGCCAATATTCTGGAAATTCTTGACCCTCCTACGTTTTTCAGATTTAGGAAGTTGTTGTGGGCGTATTAGGAGATTCGATAGAAGTGAACCACAAGGAAAAAAAGTATAAAGGATAAAAAACCATAATAATTCTAAAGTATCAAAAGCAAAAATTGAACAACATGTCTTATACATCATGTCTTGAAGTGCTTAGTCTTATTTAATATTTTATGCCATGAATGTTTCTTGGCAAACTTAATATTTTACTTAAATATGTTCTTAACATTTTATCTTTTTTGAAAATGTTACCATGAAATGCGATCAAGTTGTATGGGAGAACTTAAAAGTTTCTAAATGCAGTTATACTTTTAAAAATGTTGCAATATTACATGACATTTTGTTATGTATTTTGAAAGAAGTTGCATATTTTTTTCTATGTAAGTAGGGTAGTTCATTTGGTTATCTTTATTGTGTGTGTAAGTCATGATATTTACAACTTAGAGAAGGGGGGAAAACAAAACCATAAATATTATGATCTTCCAAGGTAGGGACAAATGTTTGAAGAGTTAAGCAAGGGACCTACCTACCTAGATAAACTTATTACCTGATAATGACAGAACCAAACATTCCCGAGACTGAAGTCGATTGATTTGGAGGGTATCAACTAGGGTTCTTTGTTCCACACAGTTGGAGGAAGAAAATGGGGCCATGCAGCTCACACCTGCTTGTGAAAGGATGGATGACATTAGTTGAATTATTCATTGGAGTAATGTTGGTTAACTTTACTTTTGGGTGGAAATCCTAGAAAAAGTCTGCTAGGTATAGTTTTACAAATAACTTTTAGTAGACAATTTACTATCCATTTATGATATTTAATTTGTTTTAGAGTAGAATTCTCTTTTTAGTAGATTGATTTACAACATAGTTAAATCAAAATACATTTTCTTAAAGTAGTTTAAATACAATAGAATGTTGTGAATAATATATAACATGCATTTGGATTTGGAAAGAAAGTTGTATAGTTTTTCCTATGTCAATTTTGTCAAGAATAATTCCATTTTGTCGTCCTTTGTGCAATTAGGGGTTGTAACTTGCAAGATTTAGGAGGAAAAGGAGGAGAAATAGATTCAGAAAATATTACGGTTTCCAAAGGAGGGAAATACAAAAGTGTGAAGAATGATGGACAACTTTACATGCAAGGTGGAAAGCCAAGAAAACTTGTTTGTTAGGTAAGGTTTTACAATAAATTTTGTAAATAATTTACTATACATTTAATTTGATAAATACTATAGTTAGGTATGGCATACAAAAGTGTAGCTCTATTTCTCTTAATTTAGCTTGTGCAATTTTAGGATATTGAGAAAATGGTATTTTCCTATAAGGAGGGTTTTAGTGTAGTGGAATTATGGTTTAAGTAGGTATAGTTATGTCCAATTTTGATATTCAAGTTAAGCCAAAATAAAATTTATTTCAATCCTTCTCCATGTACAACTTGGCACTTTACTCATACAATTGTTTTTTAGATAGTCAAGGTGCACACGCCCACTCCTTACGTGCATGATGCATAGGTGCATTTGTAGTGCACTTGGGATTTGCAAAAAGTGAACCATAATTGTTTGATTTTATTTTAATTCTTCACCTACAAATTGGCCCTTATTTAGTTGTACAAGTCTCTATAAAGTATCCATAGTTCATGTACCCACTCCTTGGGTAAACTTAATAGTGTGGTTCTAGGTGGGATCGATGTTGTTGTTCTTGTCTATGGACGTCTCTTGCCTGTTTTTGTGATCGGTGGAGATCCATGCGACTGCGTATGCCTTTGTTTTGGAGAGCATGCATGTTTTCTTCAGATCGTGGGCCGAGGTGAGGGTTACTTCCATGCTCCTTGCCTCCATCGCACCTTGATGAAATAAATACAGATGAAGAAAATGAATGAAGTTAAATATAGAGGGAGAAAACGAATGAATTTAAATAAAGAGGAAGAAAAATGAATTGCGGTGAGAGTGGGGAAGAGTGGGTGAATTTTGAGGCGTGGATTGAGCAGTAGGTTGGAATATTGATGGAATGGAATGGAAACATGAAACTTTCTTATAGGAAGATTGTGAGTGATGGAAACCCCCTCGTATTGAGAGATGATGCGAAGCGACGCCTTCAACACGGGAAACCACGATTCAGATGAAACTTCTACGTCAAATATAAAATATAAAGCAGCTTAATTGGCGTTTTGGATTTTTTGATTATGGATTAAAAATTAAAATGCTACAAATATTTTATCAATTTTAATGTGATGTATAAAAAATTGTTTTGAAAACATTATATAAATTTAAAATTAAAAATGTACATGTCGGTTTAACATGCTTTATACTACATTATATGAATTTAAAAATAATAATAATAATTTATTTTTCTCCTTGGAAAAAAACATAATTTTATTACTTTAGGAACAAAATTACATCCTGTATATACACCTAAAAGTGGTGTATTATGTTACATTGTAGTTTTATAGTTGAATGCTATTTTCTTTGGTTCATAGCTGCTTTTGTAGATGGTGTTGTATATTCATACGTATTGTATACTGTATGCGTGAAATATATATGATTATTTTCTCTTTTCAAAGGAGCTCCTACTCTTCAATGTGTTGCTCAAGTGTTGTTCAAAAACTAGAGGTTTGTTCCAAAATTGGATTGTCCCAATATTCTTTAGTCTGTTCATTATGGTTCTCAACTATTTTCCATTTGCCCACACCCAAGCCGATCCCTTCTTCGACCTTTTGTCTGCTTCTTTATTCTTTTCCTGTAGACATGTTGGCAATCAGTGAAGTCAAAATTTGTCTGCAAGCGTTTTATATCTTCCACCAATCTTGCAAGTCTTATGTTTAAACATCTATGTGTGCCTTTTATACAATTTATATCATTTAATGAATCCCCATAGACTTTAAGTCTTCTAAAACCTTTTTCTAAGGCAAAACCAATGAGTAGTTTGTAACTCATAAGTTCTGCAAAATTAATGGTTCATGTTCCAAGTCCTGAGTCAGGACAAAAAAAGTGTGTGGGTGAAAGGTGGATAAGTCCTCCCCATCCGCAGTGTGTTTGTTGTTGTGAGGCTCCATAAAAAAACCCCAAGGAGGTGCCATCAGTACCTAACTCTTGTGTTTGTCTGGGGGATGTGCATGGATAAGACGGAGTGGAGGGGGGCATGTGGGCAACACTTTTTTTTGCCGAGATCTCTAGTGGAAGAGTTACAACTTTAAAGGTGATGGAGTTGTGTGCCAGCAAAACTCCCCAAATGACCAAGATTGGGAGTGCTTTTAGATGTTTGTAAGACATGTTATTCCACTAGAGAAGTTATGAATGTTCCAAGTTCCTCCCCTCCCACAAGCACTGTAAGTTAAGAAACTTCTATATCTTCAACCATACTTTGAGGATCTAAATGCAGTTTAGAAAAAGATGGGTAGAGGTTTCTTCTTATTACGGTTTTGCAGAGAGTGCACCATCCAGGTCCAACAAAATTCTGCTTTTGAACGTTTTCCCATGTTGGGACCTTGTTCCGGAGAACATTCCACATAAAATCCTTGTTTTTGTAGGGCTTTTGATTTTCCACCGGTTTGTTCCACCACCAACAGTCTCATGTATATCCAACGAGAATTTTAAGTAACCCATCTTGGGTGTATAGGATCGAGATGGTGCAAAATCCCAAATAGTTGCATCATCAATGTTTGATGAGCCAGTGCGACCTTCCAGACCTTGGATGAAGTGTTCCAGTTCTCGTGAATTTTCTTCATTGAGTCCCAAACTAAAAGGGTGCTTCCATCCCCGAGCCCAAAGAGTGGTGTGATTCATGTTCACCAGGGAAATTAGGAAGTAAAATTCCCTGGAGTGTAAAGACCGGATTAACTGTTCGGTAAGTAAATGGTTCCATCACTTCACGACCCGGGGGTGAAGCCTATCTTGACTTCTGTTTCCATTTCAATATTTGAGGCTAAACCATTTTCTATAAGTGGAAAGGATTTTATGATAGCTTTCAAGATCACCGATGCTCCTTTCGTAGTTTTTGGTTGGCACCTTATCCAGGTCTCAATTGTAACTGGTGCAATGTACTTTTGTTGGATAACTTTAGTCCAAAGACTAGTGGTATTTAGAATATGCCACCCCCCTTTTGCTGCCAGCGTTTTGGAGAAGTGGAAGATGTTTTTCAGTCCCCAACACCCTAAGGCCTTTGGTGTGGCAATTTTTCCCAAAATAATAATAGTAGCTCATTAATTAATTGGTAATGTTTAAGTTTATTTCATGTTTAATATTTTTTATAAATAATGTATACAAAATATCATAAAAATCTAAGACAAAATAGATAAATTATTTTCAAAGCTCTAATAAATCAAGTTAGTAAAAATAGATTAATATAACTATTATGAACTTTTTGGTATATTTAATAAGTTGTGTAGTAAAAAAAGAAATTAGATAATATTAAATGTTTTATATATAAGAAATTTAAAATTAATATAAAATTGATAATGAAATCATTAATAATAAGAAATTGAAATATTACAAATGTTTATCAATTTCAATATGGTCAATAAAACACCTAGATGGGTGTCATATGTTTATGCCATCACCCTTTACATGGACCATGTGAACTTTGAATTGCAATCAATGGGATGACGTAACCGCACTCCTCGGAGGAGCATGTAAGCTCTCACGGGACCTACTTTCCTTGGCAGAAAATTTAGAATGCTCTTCAATCCTCATGGGACTTTTACGTATCCGGGTGCTCTCGATGACCCACATCCTATCATCCCGGACCTTCGGGAATGATGTTACGGTCAATGTTGACCATACCAAATATCGGAACTTTCGTCTGTCAGGAAATCAACACTTATGGTGTCATGAGAAACTGCTTCCGTGATTCTCCGATCCACGATCCTCCGATGCACTGCTGTCCTGCTCCGCCTTAACCATAGGGAAATCGGCGTGTGACCGAGTATCACGATTCCGTGGTCAATGTACCGCGGGACCTCCAAAATAGAACCCTGATGCGGGATGACACTTGTCTCCTATCACACCTTAGAGTAACAGCGTCTACGGCCGAATATAAGCCTTTCGTTGTATGCATTGATTAGGAGAGGCGGTTCCTCACGTCCTCGAAACCCAAAATGCCCAACTCAGGATTCCGCTGGATCTTCTTTGAACCGCGTGTGCGCGGATCAATGTCTTAGGTCCTCCACCGAGGGATATAAGCTAATCCTACTGAATTTCCAACAGCAGTAAGGCTTAAATCCTACGCAACTTTCATGAGATCCGACGGTTAATGAGAACTTTGTCAATATCCTGCAGTGGATCAGCGTGTCATTACCTCCTGCGAGGATTTCTCACGAAATCCTAAGTTCTTTCTCGAACTTGTTCTCAAGCTTGTAGTTACAACTCTTGGTTTCGAACGGCTCATGGCCCCAAACCTCACGGGCTCACGCTACTCGATTATTCCCGGAGGAAATTCAGCGCACTCCTCGCGCTCGGCGTCAACAACTTCTCAAGTATTGAATCCTTCCGACTCTGAGCACTTCCTGCGGTGACGGTCTTCAATCTTCTTTGCTTGGGTTAACAACTGAGACTTCTTCTTTAGAACAGCACCTCTCTACCTTCAACAACTCCGCTTCCATACGGGTGAATGAGAACCAAAGGTTAAACTCGCAGACCCTCATCAGCACTCCTTGCGGATGAATTCGAATGCACTCTTGCAGGAATCTATTGGCTCATATAGAGAAACAATTGAAACTTATTCTCTCCCTCTCCTTCGGATGTCGGTTTGAAACATGAAATCACATGCATGACATATCAAAGAAAATGCATAACAAGAAATAAACATTCATGAGCATAACGTTCAACATACTTACACAGAGAACAAACACGACGCTATGGATTTGAATCAAAGATTTCTTCTATTAATTCAATATCGTTACATGGAGGTTCTCTACCGCAGTTCTCTGCTGCTCTTTCTCTCTTTCTCGAGATAGACAATGTTATAATATACAGTAAGTTCTATATCCATTTCCCTCCTTCCATCTAAAATGTCCTAATCTAGAAGTAAATCCTACCTACTTGCATTGCTAGATTAAATGCCTCCTTATCTACTTGAGACAAGAGCGTATGGCTCAAGATATGATACAATAAAGTGCTCTTTCATAAATGCATCATTTATACATTGTTGCATCCTCTTGAATGAAAATTCAAAAGTTTGACCAGGACTTGTCTAGGCATCTTCTGACCGGCTCTCGCTTGATGTTGGTGATGCTCACGCATCATACTCCTCGACTTGAAAACTTGGGCTCCTATCCACAAGCTCCTGCAGTCGTATGCCTTTGAATCTCTTCTTCAGTCTCCTAGCTGTCATCTTCCACTGGATGGTTCTTTCACTTTACAAAATACTCAAAGTATTCCTTTCTTCTGGTCTTCTTACCCACTCTCTTGTCGAGTATGCACTCCATCTGTGGTTTCTATGCAATTGGCATCTACTTCTTCCACTAGACCTCACGGTTGTTCATCACTCTCAAATCCTGCTCCCTCGGCCTTATAGGGATATAAGTGCGAGACATTGAATGTCGAGATATTTAGATCCCATCGGAAAGTTAATATCATCTGGATTCTCCGAGTTTTTTCTTGAGTTCTGCATGGCCCAATTTCTTCATTTTTTAGCTTGTTGTATGTTCCCCTTGGGAACCTTTCCTTCCTCGAGTGTGCTAGAACCGAGTTCACCAACTTCAAACTCAATTTGTCTCCGATGCTGGTCGCTTTCTGCTTGTGTTCCGTCTGCAAGCTTCTCGGTAAGTCTCAAATTTGTTTACCACCTCACATGCGCCCATTGATGCGGGATGGTAAAGCTGAACTAAATGTAAGTTAGTTCCTAGATTGTATAAGTGTCCTCCATAAGTTCCCTATGAACTTTGTATATCTGTCTGATACTATACTTTTCGGCAATCCGTGTAGTCGAATGACCTCCTTGAAAAGCAGATTAGTATGCGTCATCACATTGGTCTTTGGCATGGTATGAAATGTGCCATCTTTGAAAACACATGCCACCACAGATTGGAATCAACTCCCTCTCATCCTGACAAGCCAATACAAATCCATGATGATGCGGCTTCCCATGGATGCTCTGCGGTATGGGTAGCGGTATCTGGGGCCATTTTGTTTTCCCCCTTTGAATCTTCGACAAGTTGGCACCTTTCAAAATAAACCTTTTGACATCTACTGCGTACGGCCAAAATATGATTACATTTCGACGAGGAGATGTTTTGTCTTGGCCAAATGTCACGCCAATCCACCAGCGGTAGCTACTCCTTTTAACAAGTTCTCCCTCGTAAGGTAGAAGCAGAGATACCGCGATTGATTAGCCGAATGGCAATCCTTCTGGATCATCCTAATATATCCCGCGGGCTCCGATCTCGAGCTGGATTCACCGGTACGCTTCATCGCCTCTCCGAAGTCTGCATCTCCTGCATCCATGTCCTTCAGATTTTCAAAACCTAATGTTTTAACTTCGAGATTCTATGACAACAAACATTTCTGCTCAAAGCATCATTACACTTTGTTAGCGATTGCGAAATATGTTGATCACAAGCTGATGGTAGCGCATATACGCTACCCATTTTGCATGCTTCTAATTCAACTTATCACGTTGACTCACAAACTGCAATGCATTATTATCGATGTACAATACAAATTCTTTTTGGATCAAGTAATGCCTCCCCTTCTTAAGCGCTTTATTGTGATGGAATAAAACTCTTTGTCGTATGTGGAGTATTTTAGTTTTGCTTCATCCGGCTTCTCACTGAAATACGCAATAGGCTCATCATCGACTTAAGACCGCTCCTATGGCATATCGGCTTGCATCACATTTCACCTCAAATGTCTTCTTGAAGTCCGACAACACCAACGCTGGTTCGGTTATCTTCCGTTTCAATAGATTGAATCTCTTCTCAACCTCTGTTGTCCAATGAAAGAAGCTGGCCAAACTTTTTCACTGTGTCCATGATCGCTGCGCTAATTCCACTTTGAAATTCTTGATGAACTTTAGGGTTGAAATAGCAAACCATGGAAACTCCTCACCTCGAAAACATTCCTCGATGATGGCTAATTCTTGATCACTTCTACCTTACTTGGATCCATTTTTTCAACTCATTTTGCGGATATTAAAACCGTAAATGAGCTTTGTCTTCATAAATGAGGACTTCTTCATATTAACTAACAACTTCTCCTGGCATGGTTTCTCATCACAATGGCCAAATGTTTCAAATATTCATCCTTTGTCTTACTGAAAACCAATATATCATCCATATATATGGCGATAAAATTTTTTAGATGAATTCCCTCGGGACTTCATTCATCGGTCTCATGGAGATATTAACCGATCGTTTGTTAAGACAAAGCGACGCGATAATCCATTTGTACAAACCTTCGTTTATCTCAAATGTTGTCTTCCATTCATCACCTTCCCTCATGCAAATGTGGTGATATCTGCTTTTCAAATAAATCTTTGAAAAGTAATTTACCCCACTCAAGCAATCCATCGAGTCGTAAATTTCGGCCCGGTGGAAACACGGCACATGATGTAGTCAATTTTGTTTATGGCTCTATAATCTATGCACGTTCTCCAACCTCCATCTTTCTTGGACTAAGCACTGTTGGAACAAACCTGCGGACTCGGGCTTCCTCGACCAATCCTTGTCCACTAACTCCACGGACTTTTTTCTTGATCTCCTCATTTTCTTGTGGCATCAATCTGTAAGCTGCTTTGTTTGGAAAACTTGCTCGGTATGAGGTCTGTGGTGACTCACACTCCTCATCGGTGGCAGCATTGGGGTAATTTGTCCGCGATGATGTCGTGAACTCTTCCAGCGGTTCCTAAATCTCATCTAGTAGGTCATCCACTCTTGTTCTGGTCGGGACAATCCTTCCAGTTTCTTGACCACAAAGGGTGTGGATCTTATTTCTTCTTTATCTCTATGAGAAGCTCCTTCCCTATGAAGTATGGTATTGCTTACTTGGTTTCACCTCTTATCCTTTATCGGAGAAACGGCACATTATTGTCCTCCCATTCTTCTCCAAAGTATATGTGTTCATCCTCCATCATGAACCACATTTCGGAGGTCATATTTCCATGGTCTACCCGGTAACAAATGACATACATCCATATGGGAATAACGCATCACACAAGACTTTATCATTATATCCCCAATTTTAAAGTCAACCGGGCATTGTTTAGTGACACTTACGGTGTCCGTTCACGTAACCACAATACCTTGTATGGACTTTCGGGTGTCCGGTTGTATCCGGCTCCAACTTTTCCACCACCTCGGTCGAAATTTCTGTGTCTCCGGTGCTACTGCATCCTTAATAACGCCTTGCATTTCTTATCCTTGGTTTTGTAGGCTGTCTTGAACAGTCTGGTCCTATGAGATGTATTCTCCACCTCCTTCGAATTGATTGCAAAGAACTTCGCAGCATCATCGGTGACCTTCCGCTTTATGTGTCTTCATTCCAGCTCCACCTCGCCTCGACAATGTGAGATTCTCCTCCATCCTTTTCCCTATCACAGATGATCCAACTGCCTTGTGTCCATTCTTCCACATGTAGAAACATGTGATAACTCCCTCTGCCTCTTCCTCAGTGCGAAAGGGAAAAGTATTTAGTGACATAATCTCCTCTGCTCATTATGTTTACATCCCCTATGTTCAACATATGGCTGTCGCTATCGAGGTTCCACCTCTTTCAACCTTACGAGGTTTCTTCCATTCCTCTTTGGGCTTCGGTATTTCTCTGGGTGGCCCCTTGCCTACAGGCTGACTCGCCTCACCCTTGCGTGCCGCCACGTACCGGCTTCTCTTTATTTCAAATCCATGTGGTAGCATCCTCAACGGATTCGATGGTTGTTATCTTGAATTCATCCTGAATGTTTTATCTCAGGCCATTCATGTATCCGGCAACCTTCTCATCATCGCTCTCCCAATGACTGCTCAGATATTGTTCGATGAGGAGTTCCTCGTTGTATTCTTTCAAGCGCCATCGGTTCATCTCGAGTTAAACGCATCCTCACGAACATATTAATTTTGGTAGTCTCTTGGATGAACTTCTCTTTCATCTTTGCAATCATTCGATCCGAGCTTTTAATTTTCTGCTTACCAATTTGCAATGCGTCATGTGGCTCGTCCGGCGCTGTCGCTGCATGTCCCTTCAATTTTGTGGCGGCCATGCCTAACCTTTTATCCTCTTCGATATCTTCGCAATCGAAGTAGGTATCGACTCGAGATCAATCAGGTGTAGCTCCCCTGCGCATCCAGGCTTCCTTTGTAAGTTGGAATGTCCATTTTGTCTTTGAACTCATCCTGACAATGGCTTTAATCAATGCTCGTTTGCTGCATATTCGGTTGCAACTTCTCCTTGTGGCTCAGCCGGCTTTGCCTTTGGAGTCCTCCGGATCTTACATTGTGTGTCTCTGCGTTGCTTCCATGTCTTCTAATCTTACTCGAATCTCTCATCGCCTTTCGATTCTGCGGATTCCACAATGCGACCAGCTCTTGTTCTCACCTCCCTGTCTTCGGGTTTTGGTGATTGTCTTTCTCTTCTGGCCGGCATGGTGAATTCTCTCTCTCTCTGCTATAGAAATATAAAAGAGTGCAATGGGGCTTTGATACCCTGCTTCGCACTCCCCTCGAACGCGACCGCTCTCACCCGGGACCTTCTCTCTTTTCCTTGGCCCAAAGAACGAATGCTCTTCAATCCCTTATCAGAACTTTTCTGCATCCACAGGATGCTCCTCGGTGACCCCTTTTTATCCTATGGGTAAAATCGGACCTTAGGGTCGTAGGATCACTCCACTTTCAGCTTCCCGACTCCGTGTTACGGTCAATCGCGGTAATTGTCCCCGCAAATGTCG
Organism: Picea sitchensis; assembly: GCA_010110895.2. NCBI lineage: Eukaryota > Viridiplantae > Streptophyta > Pinopsida > Pinales > Pinaceae > Picea > Picea sitchensis. Next base: position 57,431 of record SNQJ01S0073803.1, on the reverse strand, counting down.
AAACTTTTAGATGCGGCAGGAAATGTCGGCACTTATGGTGTCATGAGAATCTACTTTTCGTGATTCTCCGATCCACGATCTGCGATGCCACCTTTCCTCTACTCGCGCCTTAACCGTAGAATGGCGATGGCCGGTATCAGCGATTCCGTGATGTCATACAGGACCTCCAAAACTCGAACCCCAATGCAGCTGACACTTGTCTCCTATCACCTTAGGGGCCCCTGGCTTTGGTGGCCGAGATCACCGTGTTTACATTAATTGCTCAGCGATTAGGGAGGCGACGGTTCCTCGTCTCGAAACCCGAAATCTTGAACTTCAGATTCAGCGGATCTTCAGTGCGTGTCCTGCGGATCAACGAAGCCCCGATCCTCTCGAATAATAAAGCTAATGGTAGTTTCAACCATTGAGACTCTTGTCTCTGGAAACTCCGATCCTCAAATGAGTCGAGCCCCGATGGCTTCCAAACTCCTTTCCTGCACGATAAGGATTAAATCACAGTACCAACTTTCACGGAATCCGGCTAGCGGAATGTAACAGCGAATTTAAAGAGACAATATGTTCTACCGGTCTTAACAACGAATTTAAAGGGCAATATGTTCTACCGGATCGCAAACCAGAATTTAAAAGACCATATATTTCTACTAATTTACCTAATTTATGTGCCAATTTACTTGATTTATGAAGCTTTTAAGAAGTATAGATTTCATAATTTGCAAGCTATGTTCATACTTGCGTAAATAAATCTGGCAATAAATATTAAATTTAAGTAAGCGATTTACAATTTGGAGTTTAAACCTTCATAGTACTGAAAATACACACATCCTTGATGCTAAGCTTGGATCGGCGAACTTCTTGGCAGACTTCGGCTTGCGGCAGACCTTCGACTTCAACGCCTCCCAAAGCCGGTACCACATGGAGCCGATTAGAACATCTATGATGGCCTAGCCCTCGTCTTAAACCTCTCGACCGGGTATTACGCGGTAAAATCCCCAACTATCAATCAGTCTAGCTCCCCAAAATCTCCTCTCGTAAAAACCCCCGAATGAATGAGAATCCTCTCAAAACCCATACTCCCCTTCCTTATGCCTCCATCCTCCTCGAACCTTTCCCCCTTCACCAAACCTTATCGAGCATTTAAAACCTTATCCCTTCTTTTAGTTCATATTTATTACCTTATCTTTTGATTAATGTCCCCTTTAGCGTGTGGGTTACGTTATCCCACATGGGATCTTATTAACCCTTTACTATCCTGTTTGTTTATTTATTTTATTTTCCCCTTTTAATTCATAATTAATCAATTAATCACTAATCCTTAATTTAATAATTCATCATTATTAAAACTTATTATTTAATAATCACTCATCCATTTAACCCTTACTCAAGGAGTTAAATCATATTTCAGCTAAGTATAATCCAAAATAATTAATTAATAACTTGTAATCAATTTAAGGTTATATCATAATTAATTATAATTTAGCTAGTGTTTCAGATTATTTATGAGATTATTTCACGGGGGAATAAGAAAAGGTCATTACACTTACACCACCATGAAACTTAAGTCGAAGTTAAGGTATCTTATAGATGCGAGAACAAAGACTCCTTTGCTTTTAGTGTATATTTTAAAGAAATGTATGTGTAGCTAGTACATACAATTCTCGTTACATGTACTAATAATCAAGCTGTCATCCTTTAGTATTTTGTGTATGCATCCAATCCAGTTAGCTAGACTAGTCTTTTATAAAGACAATAATCAATTAATTAATGAAATTTCTTGAATTACAATTATTTGGTTCAAAATTTCATTTAAACAATTGGTTTTAGTTGCTTAATAGTGAATATTAGGTATATACATTTTCTTCATCAACTCCACACCACAAGACAGATCCCTATATAGTCTCGCTATTCTACTCATCCTCCCTAACCTACTTCATAACTCCATTCCTATCCGTCCTACGCTGGAACTATCTTGGAGCGTCAGCTATCTGACCTAACTCCAAATAGAACCCGGTAAGAGGAAGTGTAAGCTGTCGACCAAGCTTCCCTAGCAAGAAAATGACAGTCCTCATCACACGCGACACAGGGGCCTTGAGCGACCACCGGTCCTCGAGGGACTCGGGTTCGAGGAGGATACGGTGGAAATCTCTCCACCCTCCTAATGGGTCTAAGGGTCACCCTGATGGCCCTCTGATGGAGGATACGGTGGAATGCCACCCCTCTGTCGGAACCCGGGGTCAACACCCTCTGATTACGTTCTGATTGACACCGTGTTCGGAGTTTGTCATCGATTATCGGTTTGGGTAGTGTTGTTGCTATAATGTTTTCTTGGTGATGCGATATACACGCATCATCATTTATTTACCTTGGCTGCCATAGCCCATAACATGTAAGTTAGTCTGCAACACAAACTTATATATTTCTATGCATCTTCATCGTATGATTGTATACTATCATCATTTTCACTTGGATCCATGTATCGCTAAATTAACATCAAAGTTTTTCTAATTAGAAATAGATCTCTCAATATCTCATAAATCAATTTCAACACTCCTCACAAGATTATCATTTACTCAATTCGTCGCATAATATCCAACATCATTCTACTTGACATTTAAACATTCAATCAATTGGCATTTTCACCGTATATGATGCGGCATATACATCATCATCAAAATAACATTTAAACATTCATAAAGTTTTAATCCACATAATAGATCACATTACATACATCATCGTCAATAACATTTAAACATTCATAAAATTTACATGTATGTAGTAGATTGCAACATATACATCATCATCAAATAACATTTAAACACATTAAGTAAGTTCATAGTATTAAGTTTAGGTATCTTAATAGTTTCAAGGTGACTAGAAAATAAAGTATATAGGCCTCGGGTAGTCGGTTGTCTTAGTCAAGGTGGTGTTACATACGCCCCATCTTAGAGAAACATGTTCTGGAAGTGGTCAAAATAGTGAGGATAATCTCGTTGTAATGTCACCGGCATATTCCCAAGTAGCGGATCCTGGACTATACTTGTCCCCATGGACCTTAACTTGGTCTACCTAGGCGGTTCACAATTTTGTCGGACTCTACGGTCCAATATCGCGTATGGTTCTGCCATTGAGGGTTCCCCGTCAGGCACTGCAATTCGCTAATTTAGTTTATGTGATTCATCGGCCACATAATGGCGTAAGAGATACATGAAATACATTATGAGTTTTATGCAAGTGGGGTGCTTGATGCAAGGCGATAGGCAGCGGGTCCAATTTTCTCTTGGATCCGGAATGGTCTCTCAAACGGTGACAACTTGGTGCACCGAACCGTATGGTACTCTTATTAGGCTGATCTACGAATGGCTTTTGGTCCCTACTTCATAGCGGTGGGACGGGCACTACGTCTATCAGCTTTCCTTTAATCTGCGCCTAATCTGAATCACTTGTTCCTCCATTTCTTGAATCAATTCTGGCCCAAAGCATTTACTCGGTCTTCTAGTCTATCCCAACTCAGGTGTTACTTGCATGGCCTCCATTTACCAAAGCCGTGAGAGCATTCCAATGGAACTATGATAAGAAAGCATTGTGTAGGCAAACTCTACCAAGAATTTGGGTACTTCTCCAGATCTGATTATCCATCACGCTTTGTCCTAAGCATGTCTTCCGCCAACTTGATTTACCCTCACCGATTACGTCATCGTTTCGGATGATAGGTTGTGTAAGTTCAGCGGAGTCTCCAATGTGTTTGTAAACTTGTCCAAAATCTAGAAGTGAATCAGGTCCGCAATGCGAGAATGATCTTCTTAGGTATCACGTGCAAGCCGGATAACCTCATTTACAAACCTGCGTGCCACATCCGGTGACGCGTAAAGTGTCTCTAGCAGGGATAAAATAGGCTCTTGGTTAACTTATCCACTATCACCCAGAATGGCATTGTGTCTATGGGATGTGAGTGGTAACCCACAACAAAATCCATAGAGATGACTTCCCGCTTAGACATAGGAACATCATGCCGGTTGTAGGAGGCTTGCTGGATGATGGTGGTCGACTTTCTGTGACCTCTAGGCATTTGGCGGCGAAATGGACTACATCGCATTTTATGCCTACCCAAAAGAAGAGCTTCGTCATATCTGGCATTATCTTTTTCACACGGGATCGCTGTAGTGATCTATGGGCTTCCTTGATTATGATGCTTGAATATCCCCATTCTCGAGGATGTACATCCTTCCCAGATATATTAATAATCCATATTCTTCTATGATATATCCTTCATACTTTGGAACTAACTGACTCCCACTCTGGAGGTTTGAGTAACCTTTAAATACCAGCTGTCTCCAGCAGGTTGTTCCCGGCACGTTCGCCGGGTTGACCTTTAAAGGGTACCAAGGAGAAGATTAGGTCTCCTACTCAAGGCATCTGCGTCACATTTCGCTTTCTTTGATATGCGATATACCGTCGATACTCACTCTAAGCTTCCTCCACATCGTCTTTGCACGGCATTGGGGATATCTTCAGTGAAGAGATGTTTTAAACTTGATGGTATGTTTTAAGTTCAAAGTTTTAGCCCAACAGGTAGTGCCTCGAAGTTTCCCGAGCTAGCATGTGACTGCGTAACAAATCGTTTGTGCCGTAACTCCTCATGTTTCTTCAGCTTATAAGTGCCTATGGATCTCCAGGTCATCAACCATGATACAACCATCTACAATGATGTTTATAAATACTACTTCTAAGTGATTCGAATCTTTATACCCAAGGGGTCAAGCCACTTAGCCAAACTTGATTTTTTATGCTAAATGTTGTTTACAAACTTTAGATGGTGTTACTATTCCCTCCATCTATCTTCTATTAGTGTTAATAAATATAATCATGACTTAGTGGTAGATGATATTTATTTGTCATTCACGTTAAATATATAGAACATCCAATGTCTGTGAGTGCATGCAAGCATGCTATAGGGTCTAATTTACAGATCCCAATGTTTATCAATTTCTAACATCTTCAACATAATTGGCATCAAGGAAATCCCCACTAGGCCAACTTGGAGTTTCTTCTTACTAAGTTTGAGTGTAAGTGGAGATCCATAGTTTTGTTTATCGTTCGTTGAAATTACAGAACATTCCACACCCCTAAATTGTTAAGTGTATATGAGACAATAGTATTATTGTTTCTTTCGAGATATAGGAAGATTGTTGAAATCCTTCACTACAGTCGACAATCAAAGATGTGTAGCCATATATGATATAGAGCTTCATCCCAAAACATAATTTTATTCCAAGAACATCACCTGATAAGAGATGACTTCGCCTATTATCATCTTCTTGTACTCCAACAACATGGTCTATTATCTTCCTTAAGAAAACTACCTAGCTTCTTTCAAAAACTACTAAACAACAAATCCTTTCTTTTAAGCACTTCGAAAGGAAGATGCATGCTCTACAGACCTAATTAGTCATCTAATTAATAATTTATTCACGGTTGTGGTAGATAAATCAATCTTTAAATGTAAAAGAGTTGCTTCAAATGTCTCAATTTTCCCCTTGGCTGTTGGCGCTCTTATAGAGACTTGAGCAAGTGAGTTCGATGTGCGCAAATGACACTTTTGGACAAGTCCTAGTAGACTATTTGATTGGAGTAATATCTCTCATTTCTCCAATTCTATGTTACTTTAATATATTTTATCTATGTTGATTCATGATGTAATTATTTTGATTCAGCTATAGGCTTAAATTTATATTGAAGATGCCGCCTTATACCTTCCGATGGCACCATGATACCAAAATCCCATCAGCTTCTAATCCGTTTTAGTCACTAAAGGGATTAAATTTAATATATTCTCCTTCCTCTTAAGATTCATTATTGGACAATCTTAGATTATTAGGTTGAGATCAAATAAACATTGTGAGACTTCTACTTTCATTTATTTAAATAGTAGCATCATTCAAATATTGCACATTGGTAACCTCTTAGAACCCTCCATCTAGCACTTCTGTTCATTAAGTCTAGAAAAGGCTTACTATATTGTACATCAAAATTTCCTCTTCTTAAATCATGGTCTCATTGTCATGTTAATCAACCAAAACAACGCTAGTTAAATAGGAGGAAACTAACCAACTCCAATCTGCACCCTAACAGTAAATGTATTAGGTTTCCAGATTGCAGATTCCAGGGCATCTACCGTCCAATGAGGTGTTCTTTATTGAGTTTTCGGGAGATGCTCTTTATGCATACGATAAAGGATCTTGAATACAAGTGTTTCCTGATTAAGTTTGACTTGTGATGAAGGGTGTTTTAGTTACCAAGGAGTTGCTCGTAGATTATAATTTAAATTAACATCAACAACTAAAATCTATCATAAACATGTTTAATATACTTAGCATAATTACTTAAAATATAAATCATATAATTACTTTTATATAATTAATCGTATAATTACTTTTAATGATTACCATTTAACTATATTTTACTAAGTACAATATATAATCACTTTTAATAATCATTGATCATATATAATTACTTTTCCTATAATTAATCCTTAATCCTTTAATTGATTATATGATTAATTATATAATTACCTTAATAATTACTCTTACTTTATCATTTAACTATACTTAATTACAATTAACTATACTATTTTATTAATGTTTATTAAAAGGCCCAATTTCATATTATTTATAAATATCATATATATAACATTCTTATTTATGTTTTTTCACTTTAAACATCTTTATTGAGTTTTTGGGAGATGCTCTTTATGCATACGATAAAGCTTATCTTGAATACAAGTGTTTCCTGATTAAGTTTGACTTGTGATGAAGGATGTTTTAGTTACCAAGGAGTTGCCCGTAGATTATAATTTAAATTAACGTCAACAACCAAAATCTATCATAAACATGTTTAAATATACTTAGCATAATTACTTAAAATGTTAATCATATAATTACTTTTATATAATTAATCGTATAATTACTTTTAATGATTACAATTTAACTATATTTTACTAAGTACAATATATAATCACTTTTAATAATCATTGATCATATATAATTACTTTTCCTATAATTAATCATTAATCCATTAATTAATGATTATATGATTAATTATATAATTACCTTTAATAATTACTCTTTAACCTTACTTTATCATTTAACTATACTTAATTACAATTAACTTTATATATCATTATATTAATGTTTATTAAAAGGCCCAATTTCATATTATTTATAAATATCATATATAACATTCTTATTTATGTTTTTCACTTTAAACATATTAAAATATATATAAAGAAATATAAATAAAAAAAAACAATTAAATAGAACATAATAAAATAACCAAACGCTCTTATTACAAGCCTTAATAACACCTCATAACGCTGTAATAACCTAGAATCATATAATTACTTTATATAATTAATCGTGATAATTACTTTTAATGATTACAATTTAACTATATTTTACTAAGTACAATATATAATCACTTTAATAATCATTGATCATATATAATTACTTTTCCTATAATTAATCATTAATCCATTAATTAATGATTATATGATTAATTATATAATTACCTTTAATAATTACTCTTTAACCTTACTTCTTCATCATTTAACTATAATTTAATTACAATTAACCTTTATATATCATTATATTAATGTTTATTAAAAGGCCCAATTTCATATTATTTATAAATATCATATATAACATTCTTATTTATGTTTTTCACTTTAAACATATTAAAATATATATAAAGAAATATAAATAAAAAAACAATTAAAATAAACATACGCACAACCAAACGCTTTATTACAAGCCTTTACAAGACCCTCATAACCAATAACCTAGGAAAATACCTAACACTGTAATACGCAGTAATGAAATTACCTAAGCTGTAATAGAAGAATTAACACCGTAAAAATTAGCCAAAATTAGAATTTGGTTACATACAGGGTCGGTATACTGTATTCTCCAGATGTTCTTATTGGCCTCGGTGATGTTCTAATGGTTTCTCATTTCTATTCCCAGGAGTAAAATCTCCCCACCACTCTAAACCCCAACCTCTCGCTTTGAACTCCCATCTTGAGATTCCTTCATTTCGCTGTATCATCTGTGTAGGTAGGCGGTTTTGAGAAAGTTTATGAAATAAACCGCATATTCCGAAATGAAGGAAATTCAACAAGGCATAATCCTGAGTTTAATAGCATTGAGGTTTATGAAGCATACACAAATTATGAGAGCATGATTAACTTGGCTGAGGAACTTGTCATCAGGTCTGCACTAGCAGTGAACGGGAAGCTCAATCTTGATTATCAGGGAACACAAATATCACTTGAAAGGCCTTGGAGGAGGGAGTATCAATCTGTTTCTGTTCGGCAGACGATAATGGCGGGGAGTATTGACTGTGATCATCTACAAGAATACAATTTTGATCGATGTGGTCATCCCATTAACACCGAATCAGATGCGTGCATTCTACACCTCAATGCTTACTACGAGCAGGTTCTGAGTTATGGAGCAAAGAGGGATATCATTATGAGAGCCATTCAGGAGGACGACGAAAGTATGCATGATCTCGTGAAGGAGTTAACTGGCATTGACTTCAGTGACTTGCAACAGGATTTACAGGATGCTAAGAAAGCTGCTATTGATGTTATTTATGGACAAATTCTTTTTCTACTCTTCACCGTCTGATTCTCTGGCCGATTTTCTTGGTCACCCTAATACCATTAACATTGGAAGGAAAAGGGGAAGGTACATACATTTTAGTCGGTCTTCGTGGATTTTTTGTGCTATCAGTAACATTTATATTTCCTGGTTTTAGATCTGTATCGATAGTGTGTTTGTCTAGCTCGATATAATTTTTATAGTGCAACATTTTGCACTTGGGATAAAAGGTTGTGGTCCGTAGAGCTGCTCGCTTTTTTTAAATCATAATTTTGAAATCAGCTTAGTCTAAAATTTGTCTGTTGTATGTTGTTTTTAGATTCATCCTGGATTTCTCTCTGACGTCTTTCATTTTGACGAGAAGGTCTTCAGTTACAATGCAAAGAAGCGTAAAACTTGCAGCAAGCGAGAACTTAGAGAACACATGCGCAGATCTCAGGGTGTAGTGGCATATCTGAAACAATATGCACCACCCTGTCGCGGTATATTAAAAACCGCCTCTATATAGCGATGTTCGATCCGAACATTCCGAGATCGTTGTGCCAGAATTGTCGACACCCTCTTTCCATCGTCGGGGAAGAGTCCTACGTAGAGAAGTTTGGAGCAGAACCCTCAATATCAGGCTTTGTCGATGCATGGTTCTGGTAGTGTATTGGGAGCCAATCGAATGGATCATTCATTTGTTGTTTTACCTGAGCAGAGGAATCAAACACCTGGGTTTCCTCCTTACAATCGAACGGGTGGAAATCAGTACCCTGTCTCTCCTCCAGTGGCCAGTCTGAATCATTTTGTTGATCATGCAGTGGGTCCTTTTAATAAAGACACGCTTGGGCAAGCTACTCATAGTGGACCTGACAGCCATGGTGGGAAGATGATGGATGAATCGCTTGTGATGTCGCCACATTCACCGCTTCAATGTATAGATACGTGGAATTCGGTTGAGGCTAGTCTCCTTTTCCAAATAATGTTGGGAATTTAACACACGATTAACAATGTATGCCTCTTTAAAAATAATTGTCATTGATGTATTTAGAAAAGGGATTGCTTTTGTGCATAAAATTTTCTGATAATTTTAGACAGGATACTACTATTTTGCAGAGGAAACCTGCATTGGAATCAACCCTAGCCACAAGTTGATCCTCCAAGGGAGACCCCTGCACTACCTATCAAGAATCTAATGGGGAGAAGGTTTCGACCCCTCCTCACAAAGCAAGAAGAAATCAAATGCTTATGTTCTACAGTAGATCTTTATTCCCTGTGGGCAAGACATTATCTTTGCACGTGAAAGGTGAGATACGATTTGAGGTTGTAGGGAAGTACACTGGTCGCCGATTTGGGGCTAAAACCATTATCACGAATGGGTCTCCAAATCTTGGTCAAATGCTCTCATATGTCTCCCTTCTCGGACAAAAATTTTGGCAAAGAGTTGCTATTTTCTTTAGTACTATCTCAGATATTTTTGCAAACATTAATTTCATGCGTAACTAATGCTAAGAAGAAGAAACTTGAGATAAAACATATGGCGCTGGGTTTTAGCACGCTCCAACTGGATGTAGTGCGGTCTCAAATCGCCTCATTGTAAGTGTTACTGCGGTCTCAAATCATTTATGATCTTTTTCATTTTCATTGCAGATTTAGGTTAAAGCAGTAGGTATTCTAGAATAGTTTCAAAGGATAATCCCTTGTAAGAGTATGCCCCATAACATAACATCAATTACTATATTTAGTATGTGAAGTTTTCTGATACTAAACAAGTCGATCCATTGTGTCCAAGTCACACTTTTCCTTTTAAAAATACCAAAATCCTAAAGAAAAAAAGGAAAAGCAAAGAAAGGCAATGGTATAAAATGGTGTTTAAAGCGCAGGTACGAGTATATAACCTTCCAGTCTGTAGGCTTTTCCCTCTATCTACTACTCTTTTACTATTCATTTACTTTTCTCATTTACTATTGTGCTTGTGTAACCTTCTAATGTACTATTCTTTTCTCATTTAGATTCCTTTATTGCTTATTTATACTTACCAGTTAAATTAGAGTAATCATGTTTCCATTTTACTTTCAGAGTTTAAAATGAGACAGTTTTGAATAGCTAATCAGTAAGAGAAGAAAAATAAAATAATAATGAATTAATCTTTTCCATTGCAACAAGCTAACACGTATAGCGGATTCTATTGCTCTTCAGTCGAGTATTTGTTTCTGCAGACCGCAAGCTCTTTCATATGTGATATTCCCATGTTTTTGGTTGTGTGTTAAGCAGGGGAATTTGGTAACTTGGCCCATATAGGGTCTAGCTTTCCAACCCAGCCTCTGACAATGATAAATAAACCAAGATTTCTATTTGCTACCATAAAACAGAGCGGAAATTTTGAAACTTACTAAAAATTTGCTTACTCTATCATATTCATTCCCAGATTTTGATAAATAAATAACATTTTCCAAAACAATTTGCATAACAATTTAAATCTACATAACAATTTGCAAACAATTTAAATTTAAGTAAACAATTCAAAATTTTGAGTTTAAATACCTGCCAATCGGGGATGCTACTATCCACGGGCAGCCTTTGAATCCTCGCTTGAACCTTCTCTTGAACACCCCAAAACCACCACTTCTGCCAATTAAGACACTTTCGCCCTAGGACATCTACTTGACGCCCTAGCTCCCTCCAGCCTGGGTAAACCCTCACTGTGTGTAATCAGAATTCCCACTGCTCTAACTGCTCTAAGATCCCCCAAAAATATCCTCTGTGAAACTCCGTGCATGAAAAAAGCATCCCCAAATGAATCCTCCTCCTTCCCTATGCCTCAATCAGCCTCGAACCTTCACTTCTCACCAAACCCCTTATCCATTCATTAAAACCTTATCTATTCATTTAATTCTTTATTAATGGTCTTATCCTCTATTTAATGCTCATGATTGCATAATACTGCTACCCCTTATGGGTTACGTAACCCATTTAAACTCATTATTTTATTTTCCCCAATTTAATACATAATTAATCAATTACTTTAATTAATAATTAATCACCACTAATCATTAATTTAATAATTAATCATTTAATGTCTCATTTTATAATTACTCATTCATTAACCCCTAATCAAGGAGTTAATCATACTTTATCTAAGTATAATCAAAATGATTAATTAATAACTTGTAATCAATTTTAAGGTTACATCATACGTCAATTAGTAATTCTAGTCTTTAGTGTTTACGATTATTTATGAAATTATTCACAAGCACAAGAAAAGTAATACATGACTCATCCATCAAGATTGGGTTCATAGCCTCCCTTCTTCTCTTTCCCCTTTATCCATATCTTCCTCCATTTTTCCAACTTGTGACAGTGCTTCCCTTCCATACAAGGAAGTTTAGTTTTTTTTATTCCATGGTCATCACATCATTGTTATACAATAAAAATATTGATTTAAGTATACAAATCCATCTCTAATATACCTACCTTTGGTCCCTTTCTCAGAACTCATGCTCACTGTGATTGTAGACTTCTGTAGTATCTAATGCAAATTTGATAAGCCCAGAACAATACTGCCTAAACTGTAAACGATTAAGCATCGTAATTTTTTTGTCAACTTGTTGTAACCACGTGATCTATATGATTCCAATTCAACTATCTGATTTGGTTTGTAGGGTGGTTGTCTTTAACCTCAATATTCACCCTAAATGGTTCGGATGATTTTAGGGTTAAATTTTCATAATGATTTTCCATGTTTTTTCCAAAACGTAGATTCTCTATTTTAAAATCATTCACCCAAATTTATAGGATAAATTACTTTACCTTAAAATCGCTTTAAATTTTATAAAACTATATAAATCCTTATAAATTGAATATTTTATAGAAATATCGCCAAACATTTATAGTTGGTATATGAAAGATTAGTAAGTGATTCGCTTAAGGTTTCTACATTTTAAAACAAATTTCCATCCTTAAAATCATCCTCGTAGTAATACATATGAGAAATCACAAAAAACATACCTCTATCTAAGTCACTAAACACTGCATGTACTTATCAAGATATTTGTGCAATGTTAATTTCATCAAGCTGGGTATCTTTCTCGTGACAAAACCTCAAGCCCTTTTTCAACCATATTTCAATCTTTGCCTTCATTGGATTCTATGGTCTAAACATTCCCTTCTATACTTTTCATTCTCTCTGAGAATATTTCATGGATCCCATCCACTCAATCCCATGCTCTAGCTCTAACAACTAAACCATTTGTTGGTTTAATTCCTCTCACTTCTACTTCTTAAGTCCAACCCAGGCTCAAATAAAATAGGTTTCCAAAACCTCTAAAACTATATAAGTAGGCCCTCCCTGTGAACCAAAAGGAAACACAATGCATAGAATGCACTATGTGCAGTCTCAGCCGAGATAGCTTTATGGGTGAATGCAATGCTCAAGTTCTTTCAGCATAGGAATGAGTGGGGATATGGGAGTGTATTCCACCTTAATCATGCATTCATTGTACTATCCATTCAATATTATTAGGATTCATTTATATTTTAGGCCATGCATGTATTCTGATATATCTAGCTTAACCATTCATTCATACATCACTCATGGATAGAAGATAAACATGATCAATCACTGGCATAAACTAAGCATGCATTCAATCATTACACAACACAAATTTATAATTGCCCGCCCCCTCTTAATGTACCCACGTAGATCTAGTCATTTTACTCTTTTATTAGGTTTGCTGCAAAATATGGAACTACACGCACTACATCTCCAATCATACAAGTACAGTGAGGTTAAGGAACCTCTGTGAGGCAGAATAGATCACACCAAGTTCCTCATATTATGATATAACCCTCAATAACTATCTACTTGATTCTTATACCGCTCAACAACTTTTACAATAGTAGCTCAACTATTATTGAATCAAAAAATTGGAACCATTATTCAAAAACCCCCATCTAGACCTCATAGGTTATTATTTATACTAATTTACAAGCTTATAGCCATTACAATTTCTACCAAAACCCTAAACCTAACATGGTTAGTTTTCATGCCTGTGTGTCTTGCATGCTTTCCTTCTTTGCATGCTTCTTTTCCTTGCACATGATGCCTTTCTTGTCAACTGTTATTCTCCAAAATTAGGATTTTCCTTACCAAAATTGAGTATTTCCTCAAAATAGTCCTATGCCCAACATGCCCCTAACACTAACATGTGTCTCTCCCTGATCCACTTAGGTAGTGTGTGATCCTTGCACTTCCCTGTCCAAGCTAAGGAACTTTTCTGCTAGTTTTTTTCCTTTTTCTCTCATCTACACAACTTTGTTTGTTAGCGCCTCTACAGTCTGCATTGTTATCTCTTCTTGTATCAAAGTTTCACACTCTTCTTATGTATGTACTCTGTTTTTCTTCTCCTCCTCCAACTGTGCATTCATATAATCTTATTTTTCTTGGAGGAGTTCCAGTTCTTCATGTCTTGCTTGTTTCTTTGTCTGCATTATTTTCAATTCTGACTACAAATTCTTCATGTCTTTGGTTCCCTTCAGGCACTCTGTGATGCTCATCGCTTTCTGCATTTGTTTGATCTATTGTATGGTTTTTCTGGTTGTCTCCTCTTCTTGGTCCCATTGTTGGACTTTCTCATATTCTTCCAATGCTATCCAGAGTTGCGCGGCTCTGTCGAACAATTATTCTACTATGTTTGCTTGTTTCTCCAATACTTCTATTTGGAGTGAACCTTCTTGTTTCCTCTTCTCTCGGACCTCGGCAGGAGTTGTAGGGTTAATCCTTTCCTTTATCTCCTCAATATCTTGTCTGTATTGATCAATGGTTTGTGTAATGAGATTGATCTTCTCCTCCGTTATTTTGTTCGTTTCTTACGTGATTTTTGGGATACGATTATAAACCGTTGTCAATTCCTATTCCATTCTATCTGTGTTTTATTTTTACTCCTTTGGTTCGAGATTGTCCTCCTTGACTACCAGTTACAAGGAGTCCTTACCATTATTTGTTTCCTGCAATTTCGTCGCATCTGTCCTTGCGAGCGATTGCATTTCCTGCGTGACACTGACTTGAAGCTTGTGCAGTGCCTTAGTTGGTATCCTTGCTAGTACCAACTCTACATGTGCTAGATCCTTTAGTGGTGTCTGGTCTACAGCTTCATCCATATGCAACATCTCTGATGTGACTTGGAAGCTTGGAATTTCTTGTGTGATGGTCCAGATGGTATCTTCCTCATTTGGCACGGTCTTTGCCTCTACTTCTGTTGCTATGGCGAAGGGTTATGTTCCCCTTTCAAGCCTTTGTGCTGCTTTTATTTTCTCTAAGACCTGCCTTATGTTTTCCAACTCATTTTTTATTATCCCTCGTTGGTGTTGGGCCTCTTCAAATTCCTCAGCTGTGCGATCTTGTACTCTTTATGTGATGAGGTCGGCATCATCCTCGGTAATGGTGTATTCATAAAGTTTCTTATGAGCCTTGGCCTTCTTGTGCGGTCTCCTTATGTGTATAATTGGTCGCTTGGGTGGCCTTGTTTATTGTGGGGTGGCTTCTGAGGTATTTTATTGTGTCGTTGTGTCCACCTCTCCTTGTTCACCCTATGTCAGGGCAATGTCCTTTTCCCCTTCCTACACATCCTTATTTGGTGCACTGCCCTTCTTTTGATGCACCGAATTTTGACTGGGCTTCCCCTATTGTGTCAGATTTTTAGGTGCAACCTTGTCTCCTACAGGTGTCTTAGCTGACCCTGCTTCTACCTCCTTTCCTTTTGAAATTTCCTCGGTGATGACTGGGATCTTCTAGTAGTCTTTCCAATCCTACATTTCCATTTCAAATTATTTGTTGTATCCATGAGCACCTGAATCCACATATTATGGTGCGTAACTCTAAATTTGGATATATTGTGGTACTGTGCGACTACCTCCGACGTGATCCTTCAGGTGTTAGCTATACTTTCCTGGATGTCACTTAGGTAATGTGAAAAGGTACCTGCATTTCCACTTCTTCTCTTGGGGTCCGAAGTGCTCCCCATTGATGTATATCGTGCTACATGGAAACGACCTAATGTTTCACAAAAGTATGAATATGGAGGCTCCCTCCACCCAATTAGTGCTATTAAAATTAACAAAAATGAATAGTGGAAATATGTTCCCAAGTCCTGTGCATCTTTGCAGTCATCGAGAAACATGTTCAATAGATAGGGGCCCTGCCTCAACTTGGTTCCTTTGGAAAAATGAGCTGCAACTATGACAACCCCTGTAGGGGATTCCTCCTTGCGACATTTTCTTAGAAGTTTGCATGCCATGAGTTTTGTAGCCATCCTGGTGGCTACGTCACTGATCCTTTTGATAATCATCCTACGTGAGCCCCTCTCTTTGCCATATGTTTCCTTCATTTCCTTGGAAATATCCTTCTCTTTTTTATTATCATCTAGGTATTGCACATGACTCTCACCCATTGATGATAGACCTATGATGAATGAAACCAATTCCACGTCGATGGAGATGAGTTCTTCCATCCATAAAAATCCTCCATGGAGGACTTCTATCAACTGATTAACACATTTATTTACATATTCTCCCCTACTGAAGTGGGGAATATCTACTAAGTTTAGGATCCTTGTATTCACTAGGTCGACCTCCCATTGTTTCAGCTGCATCATAGGGTCTCCAAATGGACCTGTACCTATGATTTACATGTAGACTTGTTGCACAAGTTATGGGAATTTTCCAATGTCATCCACATCATGGTATGAGTACCTTAGCCTCTCCATGCACCCTAGTACGGTTGAAATGGCCTGCACCCCCTCTGGAATGCACGATAGTACAATTGTTGCATCATCCTGCTTGCACGGGGACCACGCCATGGGAATTTTTCCCTTTCTTCTTACCGACACGCTATAGGTCCCAGCCTTTTCTTGTCTATCTTCTGAACCCAATTTAGGTTGCCCGGTTATGTCCTCTACCATTCTTTCCTCCTGTTGCACATACCCTACCCTAGTTTGTTGTCTCAACACCGCAACCTATGTCTTCTCGCTAGCGTATGCATTTATTTTGTGGGTTCCTTCGGCCCTA
This sequence comes from Picea sitchensis, assembly GCA_010110895.2. Lineage (NCBI taxonomy): Eukaryota > Viridiplantae > Streptophyta > Pinopsida > Pinales > Pinaceae > Picea > Picea sitchensis. Next base: position 40,731 of record SNQJ01S0073803.1, on the reverse strand, counting down.
GCTAGTTGTTGTAGGTTGTTTGCGTCGACTTTTTCCGGCCCTGTTCACTATCATGCAAATCCATGTCCATGTCAGTCATCGTTGGGAATTTTACTTCTTCCTCGACCAACGTGGCACTCAGTGGTTCATACTACAGGGAGGTAATTGCGTCAACATCAACAATTACCTCTCTTTGTGCCATTTCTTGCTCTGCTTCCATGATTTTGTGTGGTTACCTAAGGTTGCTTTTGGTTTTCCTTGCGCTTTGGATAGATGCAACAATATTTGGTGGTGCCATAGTGGGTATTGTGTGATTTTATGAATAGCTTCGACCAGTTCGCTCTGTGCACTCACCTATTTTCCTAAGTGCTCTCTAGCTCCGTGAGTGTGCAATTTCACAATAAGTGTCATTTTTCCCACATTTCCCCTTTATATAGAGAGTGTCATGAATGTATTGAAACTTCTCGGAGAAAATTATCTGGTTGTGATTAATGCGTTGAATCGTTTTTAGTATGCTTCATTTAATTCCATAAATGTGCCAATTCGCACCTTTTTTCCCTTACGGTTGTTTTTAACTTTTCTGACCATTGGCCCCTTTTCTAGTGCGTTGAACGTTTTGAGTGCGTCATGCATTTTTGTTGTGATTTTTCCTTAGCACATGGTGTTTTTCTTTCCATCACCCATATGTTGCATGTGAATATTTTTTTTTTTTTCGTGCTAAGGTCACTCTCTCTGCGCACAATATTTCCCAGTAATTTTGTATTTTTGTATTTACTTTCTTTTCTATTTTTGTGTTTATTTTCCCTTCTTTTTCCCCTTTTTATTTATTTTTATCATTTTTATGTTCTAATATATACTATAGTACATTATGTACATGCCTTTCTTACAACGTTATAACTTCTAAGCGTTAGGAGGTCGACTATCCCTATACAGTTTTAGTTGACTCCCATTGATCATTCCTTTCAGTTATGTTCCTACCATATCCTTTAGTTGTAGCGATCCCCCATATGTGATAGTATTTACTTCATAGGGCCCCAACCAATGCATTATAAATTTACTAGGATGTTGGAAAAATTTATTGTCATAGAGAAATACTAGGTCTCCTTCCTTAACTAGAATTATAAAACCATGGGTTGGAAAAATTTGTGCCAAAACCGCCCAAAATGGACAAAATTGTGTGTCAAAGCCACCCAAAATGGACGCAAAAACCACCCAATAACCACCTTCATTAAACGATCACACAAATACATCAAATATCAACATATCGATGTTTTTTACATGGTAAAACCCTAATGTGGGGAAACATCCATAGCCCCAGCCAATGTGGCCACTTGAGGAAATTTATTAATGCAAAAGAAAAATATTTACAAGATATTTTATCACAATTGATTATCAAAAAATGACTCTCCATGCTATTTAAATATATATCATGGACCAATCAGGTGCTAAACCACATATCAATGTCGTTGTTAATATCGAGGAGAATATGAGTCGTCAGATCACTCTATGTCTATAACATATCATGACCATCAAATTACAAATGCATACTAATGCATACTAAATAAACACACTTTAACGTAATGACACATTAGAACAAGTTGATATTAACTAAATAATGAGTTTCTAAATATCCTAACATCCCCCCTTAAGAACAACTTGGGCTAGGTCTCTGAGTGTGCATATTTTCACAATTAATTATATTGTATGAGCTTTCTGGAAATTACTGTGGAGGAAGATTTTAAATTTCCAACATTTTGAGTGGATACTCCACCCATCATCATGGAAAAATGAATCTATAATATGCTATAAAAGAGTGTTGAGGCTTAGTATTTAAGGACCAATTAGGAGATGACCATTGAGGAGAAAAGAGAAATGATAAAAATAAATAAATTACAAGAATAAAATGATAAAGAGACTTTAATAAAATAATAATAATAAAGAATGATGTTATGATATTGAAAAAAACTAGGAAGGTAAATCTCATATGAATGTTGACAAAATTAGGATATTTAATATGGTACGACCATTGAGGAGAGAAGATGAATTAGTAAAATAGTGAAATTGATGCGAAATTTGATTACAACAAAAATTCCAATATAATTGATTTCAGGATTAGTCACAAACCTTGTCTTACATGGACTATATCTCTGAAATTGTAGCGAACTAGAAACATAATTTTTTCCACCTATACTGTGAAATATCTACTTGATCTCCACAAAATTTCACTATCTGAAACCTTCCATAAAAAAAGTTATAGAGAAAATTCCAATACACCTTATTTACAACTGAATTTAGGATGAGTAAAAAACACTATCTTCCATTGGCTATATCTCTGAATGTATAAGGACCCAGAACCTAAACTTTTTAACATAGGTACTTTGGTATTTTTCCTAAGTAATCTCAAAATTTCACTATTTGAAGCGGCCCAGAAAAAAAAGATATAGCAAAAATTCCAAGATGAATCGCTTGAAGTAGAAAAACCCTAGGATCGGTGCTCTGATACCAAATGTTATGAACCAATGCCTTGAGAATGATCAAAAGTCAACGAATAACAATTTACTTCAAAGGGGAAAACTTATTTTACAATATATTCAATGTAAAAGATGAGATAAGATGCTCTTAAGAGTAGGTCTCCTTGGTATATATATATAGGAGACAAAGGATACACATATGATGAAAGGGTACAATAAAAGGTTCTAGACTACATACAAATATAACACTAGAAATGTAATGATTCGATATCTAGAGATTAATAAAGGGTTTTATACTTAGCATGGGGATTTGTCGAGGGATTTACACATAAAAAAATCAAAAGGACAACAATAAAATTTCATACATATAGATGAACCAAGGCGAACACGGGGATTATGAGCAACATACATACTAAAGGAAGAATTATCTCTCTTCATGAAAAAAAAAAGTTAGTTTAACCAGCATAAAATTCTTCTTATTAGAAAGAAAATCAACACTTATATAAATGAACAAATTGAAAATAAATGTACATATTTTCAAAAAGAAAATTTAAAAAATATGTAATATACAAACAAAAATAAACCTATTAAAATCCATAGAAGCTACAAGACTTGTTATTGCATTCAAAAAATACCAAGACCATGGATTTCAGACCCCTTTTTTGAATATATATATAACCCATTTACAGAGGAAAGAAGGCATCAACCTTTAACTTGTGTCATTATCAGTCAACTAAAACACTTCATGATGCCAATTTATTTATCTATGCACGATAAAGTAGAAGACGTCAAATTATAGAAGGAAGAATAGAAGACATCAAATTATAGACCATAGAGAAATGAAAGACCGGTAAGAAGGATGGATGAAACCAGACCAAAATAAGGATGATGAGAAAATTAACATAACCAACTTAATACTTATATTTGTAAGAAAATTAATACTTATATTTGATCAACAACTCAAAAATGATTGTATATTTGGAACGAACAAATCTATCATAAATATTTTGAATGAAACATATACTACAAATTATGAGCAACGAGCATACTAGAGGAAGGAGGACCCCTCTTCATCACAAAAACAAACCATTAATCTAACCATCACAATATTATTTTTATTAGAAAGAAAATGCATACTTCTATATATGAACAACCAAAATATGATTACATTTATTTTAAAGGGAAAATATAGCATATGTATATATACACAAACAATAGAGCCATGGAAAGAAACTAAAACTATAAGACGCCCCAAGGATCAGTCACAAAAAAACCCATGAATGTTATACTCACGCCCCAAGGATCAGTCATTTAGATATTTTATAGGCGAAAGGCTATGTATTCATAACATTCATATCGATATAAATCCTTTAGGATAATTATGTGTGGAAATTAAAAAATAATAATGTTTCCTTAACCATAATTAAACTATGCTCGAGATCCATTCAAGGAGGAAGGAGAAACTTATATCGTTGGAAATATAATGAATCCAACCACATTGAAATCTTAATAATCCATAACAAATTATATTTTATAAAATATTGGAAGCAATTCTTAGCTTCCAAATGATAGACAACATGTACTTCATTTAAGAAAACAAGTCCAAGGTTAAATAATATAAATATTCAAAGTCAAACTCTATCGATTATAAGCTCTATAAGTCAAACCCTATCAAAGAATAATAAACAAGGTTATCAAAGAATAAGAAACATGGTTTGAGTATAAAAAACAAAACAAATGGTTAAACACATAGGAAAGGGGTCCCAATACTATCTAAATAAGAAACTTTCAAGCATCTTTCAAAATAATCCTTAAATAATCTTTCAAAATAATCCTTAATGGTTAGTGGGTTTTGAATACATAGACAACTTAGGAACCAATACTTCTAGTTTAAGGGAAAAGCATACAATTCTCAATTTTGAAATCAATACATAACGATAATAATAGTTTTCTAGGAAAGGGACATGTAAGACACATAATATGCACTCCGAGTAATGTAAATTAAGAAAAAACTCTGCAATATACATGCATTGAGAAAACCCAATAACGTTTCATTTAAATTTCATCTTCTTCCAATATTTTCTATAACAATCAATTAATACGGTTTAGTTGTAAAATGCAAAACTATAGCTTAGAGCTTGAACCCATAAAACCAATCTTTCCAATGCTTTAGATGCATTTAGGTATTCTTTGCCAATCTTGTAAATCAAAAACAATTTTCCAATGGATAGTATAACTTCCTAACAATTACACAAATAAAAAGACATCATAATAAAAGTAGTCACAAGATGAGAACAATGAATAGTAAAAGCTTCTTAGAATTCCAAATGACCAAAGTTTTCTTCCCCATTCAAATTGTTAAGATTAGTTAGTACCAGAAATTCAAAGAAATCTTTATCCCAAAATAGTAGACTCAACTTTACCGAAGAATTGTGAAGCCTTTGAAGAATATACCCAATGTACCCACATTTGTGGTTGGGATAACCTAACATAACTCCTAAGCACCACATAGGAACACATTTATTGTACTTAAAAGGACATGCTTGAAGTGGGAATACTAGGGACTTTGAATGCAATGTAATCTGCTCACCACAATTGAAATATAAAATATTATAACCTCAAAATCAAATCATAACCAAGCCTCCTAATGTTCAAAATTATTCCAAATCTTTCCCACCAAGATTTTAAACCATCAACAAATTCCAATTCAACTTAAAAATGTGTTAATAGTTGTACAAACAAGCCATGCCTCACCTTAACTAAAATGAAGAAGCAAGTGTCTACTTACCTCAAGTAACTCTACCAAGCCTAGAACTAGACTTCTTGTTATAGCAATATTTTTCTCACCATTGTTATCTTTCACATAGGGCCTTTTTCCATTTCCCTATGCAGACTTATCATCCATTTTTTATGAATCCAGAGCTAAAAATACATATTTTTCCACATATATGCGCCATATCTACTATACAACATGCGTATACGTAGGCTTCTCCACTACAACCCACGTACATCGGGATTTGTGCCAAAAAATACAAAAATGAAATCGGGTTTCCATGTCATGACAGGAGATCTCTGATCCTTGGCCTTCCATATACTGGAAATGTTTCGACTCATCCCTTCAGTTGCATTTTGAAGGCTATACAAGCACAATTCTGAACTATGGAAAAGAGGAGAAAGCATTCAACTTTGAGAGCAAAGTTACTCTAGAGAAATTACTTCATATTGAGTCTGTATCCCTTTGTCCCTCAAGTCTGAACACAGTGTTCATCCCCCAAGCTCTTTCCCTATTTCTGAGAGAACCTCATTGTCTCTTTCCTATGAGCTTCCCTTTGGTGGAGGATTGAAGTGGTGGAGGCCTAGTTGGAAGGAACTTGGTTTCTTGGTTTCGAACCATGCCGACACATAAGTCTATAATGTTTTCACTTCTGTTGATCATTTATTAATAGAAATACTCCTTTCTCGTCAAATTGGTATCGTGCAAATATATGATTATTATCCATGGGCATGTTTGTAATGTTTATTAATGGATTATGCTATCTATTAATGTGCTAACCCCTTTATATTATCACTATATACTTTCTCTACTTGTTTGTTGAGAAATTGTTGCAGGTATAAAGCTTTGGGTCAAAGTGCTCAACGGTGGAACATCATCGAATGTTGGATCGAGGTAGGCCTCTTTCCTATATTGCACATTAGTTTATATAAGATATGCTGGAATTGAGTTGATTTCTGCAGTCATATCTGTCTGTTGTAGTTTACCCTGACCATTGAGAGTTTTTCCCTCGTAATGGAATTGGCGACCATACTGGGGAGAGATATTCTTTCTAAGGGTTGAAGTACTTTTTCTCCTTGCATTGCTCTTTTTCCTTTGTGTTTCTTGTCGTATCACTTTTTGACAAATTCTGTTCATTCTTGGTCTGAGTTTTCAGCCTTTTTCACTTGCTTGGCCTTGTTTTCAAGCATGTATGCACCTTTTTCCTTGACAGTTGCATATACACACGTTTTGTCTCACTGCAAGATGCGTATATACGCAATGTTTACCTGAATAGTCATGTATACCACTTTTCCTTTCCTTTTTTCTTGGTTGTGTGATTGTTGGGTGGGATTTGATGATTGTTGAGCCTTCTTAGGTCTCTGTAGTGCCTGTTGAGCTTCTCTGGGTCGACAAGAAACCTGTTTGGAGTTGAAGTTTTGGGCGTAGTCTTTCTCTTTGTTTTTCATTTTTTCATTTTTCCTTGTACTCTGGCCTGTTTGCTTGGTTGCTTGGTATTCTGCTTGAGTTATTGCTTTTATACACAATAAAATTTTATATATCAGGTTTCTTATCAGTCCATGAATTTTTTTTTTTAGTATATTGAAAATACAAAAAAAAATAGGCATTTTACATTGCTTGGCATTTTTGTCTTCTGAATCTTTATCATTAGCTTAGTTCATTTAGTGAAAGATTGCATTTTACTTATGAATTGCAGATTTGAAATTAAAAATTGCACTGTTTTTATACGCATATCATTCATTGAAAAAGTTAAAGATAGAATTTGCATTATATTCATATTTATTTTCTTGCAGAGTCATAATATCATGAGTTTCACTTCCATACCTTTTTGAGTAATCACGACCAATAAAATTTAC
>SNQJ01S0073803.1:0-33642 GCA_010110895.2 Picea sitchensis | reverse complement strand
CGAAGTGCTCCCCATTGATGTATATCGTGCTACATGGAAACGACCTAATGTTTCACAAAAGTATGAATATGGAGGCTCCCTCCACCCAATTAGTGCTATTAAAATTAACAAAAATGAATAGTGGAAATATGTTCCCAAGTCCTATGCATCTTTGCAGTCATCGAGAAACATGTTCAATAGATAGGGGCCCTGCCTCAACTTGGTTCCTTTGGAAAACTGAGCTGCAACTATGACAACCCCTGTAGGGGATTCCTCCTTGCGACAATTTCTTAGAAGTTTGCATGCCATGAGTTTTGTAGCCATCCTGGTGGCTACGTCACTGATCCTTTTGATAATCATCCTACGTGAGCCCCTCTCTTTGCCATATGTTTCCTTCATTTCCTTGGAAATATCCTTCTCTTTTTTATTTTCATCTAGGTACTGCACATGACTCTCACCCATTGATGATAGACCTATGATGAATGAAACCAATTCCACGTCGATGGAGATGAGTTCTTCCATCCATAAAAATCCTCCATGGAGGACTTCTATCAACTGATTGACACATTTATTTACATATTCTCCCCTACTGAAGTGGGGAATATCTACTAAGTTTAGGATCCTTGTATTCACTAGGTTGACCTCCCATTGTTTCAGCTACATCATAGGGTCTCCAAATGGACCTGTACCTATGATTTCCATGTAGACTTGTTGCGCAAGTTATGGGAATTTTCCAATGTCATCCACATCATGGTATGAGTACCTTAGCCTCTCCATGCACCCTAATAGGGTTTAAATGGCCTGCACCCCCTCTGGAATGCACGATAGTACAATTGTTGCATCATCCTGCTTGCACGGGGACCACGCCATGGGACTTTTTCCCTTTCTTCTTATCGACACGCTATAGGTCCCAGCCTTTTCTTGTCTATCTTCTGAACCTAATTTAGGTTGCCCGGTTATGTCCTCTACCATTCTTTCCTCTTGTTGCACATACCCTACCCTAGTTTGTTGTCTCAACACCGCAACCTCTGTCTTCTCGCTAGCGTCTGCATTTATTTTGTGGGTTCCTTCAGCCCTAGCTAGTTGCTGTAGGTTGTTTGCGTCGACTATTTCACAGCCCTGTTCACTATCGTGCAAATCCATGTCCATGCCAGTCATCATTGGGAATTTTACTTCTTCCTCGACCAGCGTGGCACTCAGTGGTTCATCCTACAGGGAGGTAATTGCGTCAACATCAACAATTACCTCTCTTTGTGCCATTTCTTGCTCTGCTTCCATGATTTTGTGTGGTTACCTAAGGTTTCTTTTGGTTTTCCTTGCGCTTTGGATAGATGCACCAATATTTGGTGGTGCCATAGTGGGTATTGTGTGATTTTATGAATAGCTTCGACCAGTTCGCTCTGTGCACTCACCTGTTTTCCTAAGTGCTCTCTAGCTCCGTGAGTGTGCAATTTCACAATAAGTGTCATTTTTCCCACATTTCCCCTTTATATAGAGAGTGTCATGAATGTATTGAAACTTCTCGGAGAAAAATATCTGGTTGTGATTAATGCGTTGAATCGTTTTTAGTGTGCTTCATTTAATTCCATAAATGTGCCAATTCGCACCTTTTTTCCCTTACGGTTGTTTTTAATTTTCTGACCGTTGGCCCCTTTTCTAGTGCGCTGAACGTTTTGAGTGCATCATGCATTTTTGTTGTGATTTTTCCTTAGCACATGGTGTTTTTCTTTCCATCACCCATATGTTGCATGTGAATATTTTATTTTTTTTCGCGCTAAGGTCACTCTCTCTGCGCACAATATTTCCCAGTAATTTTGTATTTTTGTATTTTCTTTCTTTTCTATTTTTGTGTTTATTTTCCCTTCTTTTTCTCCTTTTTATTTATTTTTATCATTTTTATGTTCTAATCTATACTATAGTACATTATGTACATGCCTTTCTTACAACGTTATAACTTCTAAGCGTTAGGAGGTTGACTATCCCTATACAGTTTCAGTTGACTCCCATTTATCATTCCTTTCAGTTATGTTCCTACCAGATCCTTTAGTTGTAGCGATCCCCCATATGTGATAGTATGTACTTCATAGGGCCCCAACCAATGCATTATAAATTTACTAGGATGTTGGAAAAATTTACTGTCATAGAGAAATACTAGGTCTCCTTCCTTAACTAGAATTATAAAACCATGGGTTGGAAAAATTTGTGCCAAAACCGCCCAAAATGGACAAAACTGTGTGCCAAAGCCACCCAAAATGGACGCAAAAACCACCCAATAACCACCTTCATTAAACGATCACACAAATACATCAAATATCAACATATCGATGTTTTTTACATGGTAAAACCCTAATGTGGGGAAACATCCATAGCCCCAGCCAATGTGGCCACTTGAGGAAATTTATTAATGCAAAAGAAAAATATTTACAAGATATTTTATCACAATTGATTATCAAAAAATGACTCTCCATGCTATTTAAATATATATCATGGACCAATCAGGTGCTAAACCACATATCAATGTCGTTGTTAATATCGAGGAGAATATGAGTCGTCAGATCACTCTATGTCTATAACATATCATGACCATCAAATTACAAATGCATACTAATGCATACTAAATAAACACACTTTAACGTAATGACACATTAGAACAAGTTGATATTAACTAAATAATGAGTTTCTAAATATCCTAACATCCCCCCTTAAGAACAACTTGGGCTAGGTCTCTGAGTGTGCATATTTTCACAATTAATTATATTGTATGAGCTTTCTGGAAATTACTGTGGAGGAAGATTTTAAATTTCCAACATTTTGAGTGGATACTCCACCCATCATCATGGAAAAATGAATCTATAATATGCTATAAAAGAGTGTTGAGGCTTAGTATTTAAGGACCAATTAGGAGATGACCATTGAGGAGAAAAGAGAAATGATAAAAATAAATAAATTACAAGAATAAAATGATAAAGAGACTTTAATAAAATAATAATAATAAAGAATGATGTTATGATATTGAAAAAAACTAGGAAGGTAAATCTCATATGAATGTTGACAAAATTAGGATATTTAATATGGTACGACCATTGAGGAGAGAAGATGAATTAGTAAAATAGTGAAATTGATGCGAAATTTGATTACAACAAAAATTCCAATATAATTGATTTCAGGATTAGTCACAAACCTTGTCTTACATGGACTATATCTCTGAAATTGTAGCGAACTAGAAACATAATTTTTTCCACCTATACTGTGAAATATCTACTTGATCTCCACAAAATTTCACTATCTGAAACCTTCCATAAAAAAAGTTATAGAGAAAATTCCAATACACCTTATTTACAACTGAATTTAGGATGAGTAAAAAACACTATCTTCCATTGGCTATATCTCTGAATGTATAAGGACCCAGAACCTAAACTTTTTAACATAGGTACTTTGGTATTTTTCCTAAGTAATCTCAAAATTTCACTATTTGAAGCGGCCCAGAAAAAAAAGATATAGCAAAAATTCCAAGATGAATCGCTTGAAGTAGAAAAACCCTAGGATCGGTGCTCTGATACCAAATGTTATGAACCAATGCCTTGAGAATGATCAAAAGTCAACGAATAACAATTTACTTCAAAGGGGAAAACTTATTTTACAATATATTCAATGTAAAAGATGAGATAAGATGCTCTTAAGAGTAGGTCTCCTTGGTATATATATATAGGAGACAAAGGATACACATATGATGAAAGGGTACAATAAAAGGTTCTAGACTACATACAAATATAACACTAGAAATGTAATGATTCGATATCTAGAGATTAATAAAGGGTTTTATACTTAGCATGGGGATTTGTCGAGGGATTTACACATAAAAAAATCAAAAGGACAACAATAAAATTTCATACATATAGATGAACCAAGGCGAACACGGGGATTATGAGCAACATACATACTAAAGGAAGAATTATCTCTCTTCATGAAAAAAAAAAGTTAGTTTAACCAGCATAAAATTCTTCTTATTAGAAAGAAAATCAACACTTATATAAATGAACAAATTGAAAATAAATGTACATATTTTCAAAAAGAAAATTTAAAAAATATGTAATATACAAACAAAAATAAACCTATTAAAATCCATAGAAGCTACAAGACTTGTTATTGCATTCAAAAAATACCAAGACCATGGATTTCAGACCCCTTTTTTGAATATATATATAACCCATTTACAGAGGAAAGAAGGCATCAACCTTTAACTTGTGTCATTATCAGTCAACTAAAACACTTCATGATGCCAATTTATTTATCTATGCACGATAAAGTAGAAGACGTCAAATTATAGAAGGAAGAATAGAAGACATCAAATTATAGACCATAGAGAAATGAAAGACCGGTAAGAAGGATGGATGAAACCAGACCAAAATAAGGATGATGAGAAAATTAACATAACCAACTTAATACTTATATTTGTAAGAAAATTAATACTTATATTTGATCAACAACTCAAAAATGATTGTATATTTGGAACGAACAAATCTATCATAAATATTTTGAATGAAACATATACTACAAATTATGAGCAACGAGCATACTAGAGGAAGGAGGACCCCTCTTCATCACAAAAACAAACCATTAATCTAACCATCACAATATTATTTTTATTAGAAAGAAAATGCATACTTCTATATATGAACAACCAAAATATGATTACATTTATTTTAAAGGGAAAATATAGCATATGTATATATACACAAACAATAGAGCCATGGAAAGAAACTAAAACTATAAGACGCCCCAAGGATCAGTCACAAAAAAACCCATGAATGTTATACTCACGCCCCAAGGATCAGTCATTTAGATATTTTATAGGCGAAAGGCTATGTATTCATAACATTCATATCGATATAAATCCTTTAGGATAATTATGTGTGGAAATTAAAAAATAATAATGTTTCCTTAACCATAATTAAACTATGCTCGAGATCCATTCAAGGAGGAAGGAGAAACTTATATCGTTGGAAATATAATGAATCCAACCACATTGAAATCTTAATAATCCATAACAAATTATATTTTATAAAATATTGGAAGCAATTCTTAGCTTCCAAATGATAGACAACATGTACTTCATTTAAGAAAACAAGTCCAAGGTTAAATAATATAAATATTCAAAGTCAAACTCTATCGATTATAAGCTCTATAAGTCAAACCCTATCAAAGAATAATAAACAAGGTTATCAAAGAATAAGAAACATGGTTTGAGTATAAAAAACAAAACAAATGGTTAAACACATAGGAAAGGGGTCCCAATACTATCTAAATAAGAAACTTTCAAGCATCTTTCAAAATAATCCTTAAATAATCTTTCAAAATAATCCTTAATGGTTAGTGGGTTTTGAATACATAGACAACTTAGGAACCAATACTTCTAGTTTAAGGGAAAAGCATACAATTCTCAATTTTGAAATCAATACATAACGATAATAATAGTTTTCTAGGAAAGGGACATGTAAGACACATAATATGCACTCCGAGTAATGTAAATTAAGAAAAAACTCTGCAATATACATGCATTGAGAAAACCCAATAACGTTTCATTTAAATTTCATCTTCTTCCAATATTTTCTATAACAATCAATTAATACGGTTTAGTTGTAAAATGCAAAACTATAGCTTAGAGCTTGAACCCATAAAACCAATCTTTCCAATGCTTTAGATGCATTTAGGTATTCTTTGCCAATCTTGTAAATCAAAAACAATTTTCCAATGGATAGTATAACTTCCTAACAATTACACAAATAAAAAGACATCATAATAAAAGTAGTCACAAGATGAGAACAATGAATAGTAAAAGCTTCTTAGAATTCCAAATGACCAAAGTTTTCTTCCCCATTCAAATTGTTAAGATTAGTTAGTACCAGAAATTCAAAGAAATCTTTATCCCAAAATAGTAGACTCAACTTTACCGAAGAATTGTGAAGCCTTTGAAGAATATACCCAATGTACCCACATTTGTGGTTGGGATAACCTAACATAACTCCTAAGCACCACATAGGAACACATTTATTGTACTTAAAAGGACATGCTTGAAGTGGGAATACTAGGGACTTTGAATGCAATGTAATCTGCTCACCACAATTGAAATATAAAATATTATAACCTCAAAATCAAATCATAACCAAGCCTCCTAATGTTCAAAATTATTCCAAATCTTTCCCACCAAGATTTTAAACCATCAACAAATTCCAATTCAACTTAAAAATGTGTTAATAGTTGTACAAACAAGCCATGCCTCACCTTAACTAAAATGAAGAAGCAAGTGTCTACTTACCTCAAGTAACTCTACCAAGCCTAGAACTAGACTTCTTGTTATAGCAATATTTTTCTCACCATTGTTATCTTTCACATAGGGCCTTTTTCCATTTCCCTATGCAGACTTATCATCCATTTTTTATGAATCCAGAGCTAAAAATACATATTTTTCCACATATATGCGCCATATCTACTATACAACATGCGTATACGTAGGCTTCTCCACTACAACCCACGTACATCGGGATTTGTGCCAAAAAATACAAAAATGAAATCGGGTTTCCATGTCATGACAGGAGATCTCTGATCCTTGGCCTTCCATATACTGGAAATGTTTCGACTCATCCCTTCAGTTGCATTTTGAAGGCTATACAAGCACAATTCTGAACTATGGAAAAGAGGAGAAAGCATTCAACTTTGAGAGCAAAGTTACTCTAGAGAAATTACTTCATATTGAGTCTGTATCCCTTTGTCCCTCAAGTCTGAACACAGTGTTCATCCCCCAAGCTCTTTCCCTATTTCTGAGAGAACCTCATTGTCTCTTTCCTATGAGCTTCCCTTTGGTGGAGGATTGAAGTGGTGGAGGCCTAGTTGGAAGGAACTTGGTTTCTTGGTTTCGAACCATGCCGACACATAAGTCTATAATGTTTTCACTTCTGTTGATCATTTATTAATAGAAATACTCCTTTCTCGTCAAATTGGTATCGTGCAAATATATGATTATTATCCATGGGCATGTTTGTAATGTTTATTAATGGATTATGCTATCTATTAATGTGCTAACCCCTTTATATTATCACTATATACTTTCTCTACTTGTTTGTTGAGAAATTGTTGCAGGTATAAAGCTTTGGGTCAAAGTGCTCAACGGTGGAACATCATCGAATGTTGGATCGAGGTAGGCCTCTTTCCTATATTGCACATTAGTTTATATAAGATATGCTGGAATTGAGTTGATTTCTGCAGTCATATCTGTCTGTTGTAGTTTACCCTGACCATTGAGAGTTTTTCCCTCGTAATGGAATTGGCGACCATACTGGGGAGAGATATTCTTTCTAAGGGTTGAAGTACTTTTTCTCCTTGCATTGCTCTTTTTCCTTTGTGTTTCTTGTCGTATCACTTTTTGACAAATTCTGTTCATTCTTGGTCTGAGTTTTCAGCCTTTTTCACTTGCTTGGCCTTGTTTTCAAGCATGTATGCACCTTTTTCCTTGACAGTTGCATATACACACGTTTTGTCTCACTGCAAGATGCGTATATACGCAATGTTTACCTGAATAGTCATGTATACCACTTTTCCTTTCCTTTTTTCTTGGTTGTGTGATTGTTGGGTGGGATTTGATGATTGTTGAGCCTTCTTAGGTCTCTGTAGTGCCTGTTGAGCTTCTCTGGGTCGACAAGAAACCTGTTTGGAGTTGAAGTTTTGGGCGTAGTCTTTCTCTTTGTTTTTCATTTTTTCATTTTTCCTTGTACTCTGGCCTGTTTGCTTGGTTGCTTGGTATTCTGCTTGAGTTATTGCTTTTATACACAATAAAATTTTATATATCAGGTTTCTTATCAGTCCATGAATTTTTTTTTTTAGTATATTGAAAATACAAAAAAAAATAGGCATTTTACATTGCTTGGCATTTTTGTCTTCTGAATCTTTATCATTAGCTTAGTTCATTTAGTGAAAGATTGCATTTTACTTATGAATTGCAGATTTGAAATTAAAAATTGCACTGTTTTTATACGCATATCATTCATTGAAAAAGTTAAAGATAGAATTTGCATTATATTCATATTTATTTTCTTGCAGAGTCATAATATCATGAGTTTCACTTCCATACCTTTTTGAGTAATCACGACCAATAAAATTTACATACCTTTTTGAGTAATCAATGCACTCAATAAAATTTACACTTTAAATTAAAATTGATTAGTCATGATTTTATTTTTAGGGTGTACAACTAGTCTAATAGATTTAGTGCCTTGGAATAGGATTTTGTGAGTAAACTTCTCCAAGGCAATTAAATCAACATATGTGTCTAAGACAGGAGTTGAGAATTCCATTGTATAATTGGTAAGATAAGGAGGCCCACTCACACCGGAGTTAATCATGTGGTCACAAAATTAGTTGAAGGGATAACCCTTGAATACTTTCCTAGCATTGGTGATATTTCTATGGATTTATTTTGTATTTGAGGATCTTTCTAGTACCCATACCACTGTGAGAGGCGACAATTTCAAGGTTTTGAGCTTTGCTACCCTACCCATACCTGCGATCCGTGACTTACGACTGCTCGCTCGTGTATCTATTATACAATGGTTTATTATTTCTTGACTTAGGTATCTCATAGGTTACTTGGTGGGTTATTCTTCTTGTACCTCGGGTCGATAGGGGTCGACAACACACACTTTTATGTGGAAGATTACCTCCTGGGATCCGGATCATCGATTTTAAGCCCAAGAGGGCCCCTATAATTGATTCTATTACCTCCAAAATTTAAAGGTGGAGTCTCAGGTCCTCTTGGATGAGACATACCTTCTTTGGCAAGGGAGGCCACTCAACCACATTACCCTATTTGCATGCATATTGGTTGTTTGAATTTTTGGTATGTTCTTTGATTATTAGTTAACCATAGGATTTGATGTTGAGTCTTTGTTATCATGGATAGTGGAGTTCCTTTTTCTCCATCGTTTACTGCAACCACTCCCATGAAGTTCATGGGGGAAAATCCATCCTCTTTTTATAATGATATGCATAATTATAACACTTAGTCTATGCCTTGGGCCTCTAATCATTTTTCTCATGGTATGTCTGATATGTCTTCGCACTTTCCATCCTCTGTCTCGCCTCCTTATGCAAATACAATTTTTGGGTCTGGGGGCATGATGCCTCCTTCTTATCCCGCTCCATTTGGTGGGGGTCATATCCTTCAAACACCTCTTACATTAGGAGTTTGGAATCTTCCTTCCTACGAATCCACTATGCGAGAAGTAAGTGCCCAATTAAGCAATCATTCTACTTGTTACACTCCGTCCACTTATCCTTCTTTCGCTATGTTGGTTCCTATGAACACTTTTCACATGGCATACCTCCGTCTGCCCTCTGGTGTTTCATCCTAGGGGAATTATTTTTATAGTATGTGAAACCCCCCTCATGAAGTTCCTTCATCTAGGGGAAACAAATATCCTCAAATGAGTAACCCTTTTCATGTCGCTTTCTCTTCGCAAGAGGATTCTTCAGTGTCGATTCCCTTACAACCCTTTATGGATTATTATGGAGGAAGATACTATCCTGCTGGATAGGGATAGGGTGTAAACCAGGATCCTTCCTGTCCTGCGATTTCTCAGAACTAATCTTTCCTTGGACCTTGGTCTCAAATGCCACAATTCACCACCGCCACAAGTCCAGTCATTGCATGTCATACTGGTGTTATATCACCAACCTCTACTAGCCATGTTGGAAATTGGTCAACAACCTCTACAAGTCATGTTGAAGACCTGCAACCAGCCATTGCGAGTCATGCTAGGGGCACAAGTCTAGTCACTGCGTGTCATACTAGAATTATATCACCAACCTATGCTAGTCATGTTGGATATTGGTCGACAGCCTCTAAGAGTCATGTTGAAGTTCTGTAACCAGCTATTGCAAGTCATGCTGGGGGCACATGTCTAGTCACTGCTAGTCACAGCGCACATCCATCACCAACCTCTGCTAGTCATGTTGGGGATCCATGACCAAACTCTGCTAGTCATGTTGGAGATTTGCTACTAGCCTCTGCAAGTCATGCTGGGAGCATGTCACTAGCCACTGCAAGTCATACTGGGAGCATTCATATGATTGAGAAGCCTATACATCTTAGACGTAAGCCTAGATTCCTTTGCAGGATTTGTGAAGGAAGTCACCTTACTCGTTTTTGTCCTGTTACTACTAGGATACCAGAAGCGTGGGGCTCACCTAAGGGCCCTTCGGGTTCTGAGGCATCTATGGTTTCATAACACTCTGTTCCTTATTTGGTTGATAAAACAATCATGCCGATGCAATCTTCGGCTAAAACCCCTTTCCCTTTCGGGGTTGATGCGTCCTTTGACCTTGTTGTCTCACATCCCATTCAACTTGTGATCATGTCGATGCAATCTTCAACTGATACCTCTCCTATGTTCGGGGGTGATGTGTCTCTTGACCTTGTTTTCTTGCATATTGTTCAACCAACGGTCGTGTCGATGCAATCTTCGACCGAAAACACTCATGTTTTTTGGGGTGATGCACCTCTTTACCTTGTTGTCTCGCATCCTATTCAATCAATGGTTGAGGAAGTGGTTGTATCGATGCAATATTCGATCGACCCCACTCTTCTCTCAGAGAGTGACAAGTCCAAGGAAGCGGTCACGCCAATGAAATTTTTGGTCAATCCCACTCTTCTGGTTCTGGTTCTATACCTTCTATCCCATGTCCTAAACATTTTTGTTACTTCACCTTCTGAACAAGAGAGAGTTTAACTCTTCCCGAGTTCTCTCCCTCCAAGTCTTGACAAGGTTCCCATTGATTGGGATGGTCTTGTGGGGTATCCAATGTCTCTGCCTATGTCTTTTCTAGGAGAGACATTATCCAATATAACACGGAGACGATAACCTCCGTTAGCACTTTGTCCTCCTAGACTTGGAGAGCTTTGGGTATTTTCGATATTGTGTTAGTTATTCATAAGATAGTGACATTGCATAGAAGGTCGGTACGGGAACCTTGGCCTCCCCCTTTACATGTTGATTAGAACAACATAATGAGTATTAGTTAAGCTCTTTTCCGAATCGTATAAAAATCGAAAAGATTGTCGAGTGATTTGTCCCTTTCACACTCATTAAATTGGATTTGAAAGGTCATGAGTCTTAGTTAATCTATTTTCCGACTCGTTACCAAAAATAGAAAAGATCACCGAGCGAACTTGTCTTTTTCACACTCGTAAATTGGATTTGAAAAGATGTCTATTTGGCACAAATTTACCCCTTTTCACACCAAATAGACTACAAGACATAAAAAATGACATTTTGTGGCGTTAAGTTGTGATTGTATCTCATGCCCTCACTTGCAGTATTGAGCCTTTAGCCGGTTCTCACTTTGCATTATAAACCGTTGCCTAAGCAGTTTTTTGGATCCTCAACCAAGCAGAGCTTTGTTTATATCCTTCACAATTTGACACCCTATACCCTGGAGGGAACATCGCCCTGAGTGTCCATCTCCTACATGCATTTCCTTGCATTGAGCATAGGTACGGTCCACTGTTGGAACTAATTTTTCTTACTTGTGACACTCGTTTCCTCCTCTGTATCATAGCATTCATTTGTTATGAAAAAAAAAAAAAATTACGGGCGGGAAGGGAGTACTATATTATAATTGGCACTAGTCGTGTCGCCTTTGAAATAAGCACAAAATTATTGAGTCCTTGTGTCATCATAATTTTGGGTTTAGCATGGCCTTAGGAAGTTGATCTTGTTACAGAGTTTTCTCTACCGACTAGTTACTCTTCCAGTCCCTATAGAGAACATTTTTGAAGCCTCCTTCATCTGATAGTTATATCATTGGGCCTATGTTGTCGGAGTCTACCATATGTCTCATGATCTTGTTCAAAGGAAGTCTATCAACCTGTGTCGGACAATCCTAAAAATTATTGACTTTGCATGTCGGCCATACCCTTAGTTTGTCTCAGAATCACATGATACTATGGTCTTATCATGCACCCTATCCCTACTTTCATCATTGGTAGGTCACCTTGAACCCAACAATCGACATTTCATCATTGGTTGTTGACTGGGTGGTTTCCCTTGTGTTCAACGACAATACATCTATTCACTTTGGGATTCGTGTAGTGTCTTGGATTCCATTATCCTTGTTGGTGGTTTCCTTGCCTTTGTCAATAGTTTTCATCATTAGCTACTATTCAGAGGGTCTTTTTTGTGTACCGCTTGCATTTGGTACACGTGAAAGACACATAGGGTTGTTGGTTCATGAACATGTTCTTCGTATGTTCTCCATCAAATTATGAAGCTCCTTCTTTATTCCTCATGATGAATGATGAGATATGTCTTAATGCTCTCCTTTCAACGGGTCTCTTTCCATCGAATTTAGCTCATTTATTCTAGATACAGGACCTAGAGTTTTATGAGTACCTTGAGGCTTGCATTCATTAGTGGCAAGCTCTCTCACCATTGACAGATGGGAATACATCAATGTCTCCTGATCAATGGATTTCTCAAGTGTTTGACACTGACTCCTTTACTCACACTTGTAGGAATGTACTCGGTGCCTTGATACCTACTTTCATTATTGGTAGGTTGTCTCGTGTTTTTTAATGGTATACATCAATGACCAGTAGACAAATGATGTCTCATTTTTTTCGACCTCAACTACTTTATTCACATGATGTAGACTTGCACCCTTGGAAGATAGTGTAGAAGACTTGAAGACATCACTATGTGGTCACATCTTCCCTGAGCTGTTGCTTCCTTTTCATTGGACCAATACCTATATGACTTCAGTGATCATGGGAGATCAAATTGTACTCCATGGTATATAGATATCTTCAGATTGGTTTTGAGACTGGTTTCACTGGGCCTTGTTCATGACTATGCTATATTTTGGCATGTAAACACATTTGTATTTTCCTATTCATGGCCATGAACACTTATTTGGTATATTTTTCACATGGGATCTATAGTGTATTCTTGGTAGCCATGTATGCAAAGTTAGTACAAAATGTAATGAGAAATTGAGTTTGTCCAGTTGGTTCTCTACCACTCCACTCCCGGGTTATTTATAATGTATTTCAGCCATCACAAATACTCCTCTGACCTCACACATTAGGGGGCATCTGTTATAGCAAGATTTGCCTCACCATTGCTATCTTGCACAGAGGGACTTTTTCCATTTCCCTATGCAGACTTATCATCCCTTTTTGATGAATACAGAGCTAAAAATACATATTTTTCCACTTATACGCACCCTATCTACCATACAACATGGGTATACGTAGGCTGCTCCACTATAGCCCGCGTACATCGGGATGTGTGCCAGAAAATACAAAAATGAAGTCAGGTTTCCATGTCAAGATAGGAAATCTCTGATCCTTGGCCTTCCATATACTGGAAACGTTCGGACTCAGCCCTTCAGTTTCATTTTGAAGGCTATAAAAGCACAATTCTGAGCTATGGAAAAGAGGAGAAAGCATTCAACTTTGAGAGAAAAGTTAATTTGGAGAAATTACTTGATATTGAGTCTGCATCCCTTTGTCCCTCAAGTTTGAACATAGTGTTTAGCCCCCAATATATTTCCCTATTGCTGTGAGAACCTCATTGTCTCTTTCCTATGAGCTTTCCTTTGGTGGAGGATTGAAGTGGTGGAGGCCCAGTTGGAAGGAACTTGGTTTCTTGGTTTCGAACCATGCCGACACAGAAGTCTGTAATGTTTTCACTTCTGCTGATCATTTATTTATAGAAATACTCCTTTCCCGTCCAATTGGTATCGTGCAAATATATGATTAGTATACATGGGCATGTTTGTAATGTTTATTAATGGATTATTCTATCTAATGTGCTAACCCCTCTATATTATTACTATATACTTGCTCTTTTTGTTTGTTGAGAAATTGTTGCAGGTATAAAGCTTTGGGTCAAAGTGCTCAACGGTGGAACATCATCGAATGTTGGATCGAGGTAGGCCTCTTTCCTATCTTGCACATTAGTTTATATAACATACATTGGAATTGAGTTGATTTCTGCAGTCATACCTATTTGTTGTGGTTTACCTTGGCCATAGAGAGTTTTTCCCTCATAAAACTTCCTAATGGTTGCAAATATTCTAGGGATTCTCTGCCATGATCTCAAGCCACAAACAATTTCCCAATCTATAGAGGAATGTGATAATAGTCACAAAGAAACAATCAAACCATAAACAATGCAATGATAGACTGGGAAAAAGGGAGAGAAAAAACATCATGGGCTTCCAAATGATAGAGATAATTTCCTATCCTCATTTTACACAATGCAAAAGAAAGAATCAACTAGATAAATCCATGCATATGGCCCTCCCATGCTCAAAATCGAAAATTCAATTTGTCAAGTTGTAGATTCAAATCATAACCAAGTCTCTTAATGCCCATAATTCTTCAAAGGCTTACCCACTAAGATTTTAAACTAGAAAGAATCTCCCAATCAATGGAATAACATGCAAAAAAATGTAAAAACAATCCATGCACCACCTCAACTGAAACCAATCAACATGTATCTATCCACCTAAAAATCCTTTTCCAAGCCATGGATTGAGCTCAAAACTAGTCCTCCACCAAGTTATCAAAGCACAAACAATTCTCCATTCACCAATGGAACATCCTAACAATCACATAAATCCAAACAAATAATAAACAATGCAATTCTAGGTTGAAAATAAGGAATAGTAGAGGGAATATTCACAACTTGTCCTCATTTAATTAATGAAGGAAATACAAATCAACAGAGCAAGCCATGTACCTGGCCCTTCAACCCTATATGTCTCTCTTAATAACATCCACCATACCAATGATGAAACTAAACATGATACCACCTAAAGTAACCCCTATCACATTTAGATTTATCATATTGTAGAGCCAAAAAATAATTAGATAAATCATTTTAAGATAATTTAGAAAAAAATAAAAATAAACTTACACTAAACTTTACCCTAAATTACATAAAAGAAACTTGTGAAATCTTATTAATAAGTAATGTTGATTACTATAATCCACTACGAAAGGGAAATACTAAACATTAAGTACAAAATATATATGATGATTATACAAAATTTACTGATTATTGTTAGTAATTTATTTAAAATTTTAATAAAATATAAAGTAATATGTTCATTAATAACCATTAGTTAACTTCATCAAAATTCAAAATGATTTATAATACTTGAATTATAATTTTTAGTTTAAGTTGTTAATATGTCTTAATATTTGTTAATTAGGTTTAGTTTTTTTTGGCTTGGGATGAAATGTTATCCTTCCATCCACGTTTTACCCTTTTTAATGACATGTTGAGCTTATTGTGAATATATTGTTGTAATTGTGTATTTAAGAATCTAGAGTTTACTCTAATTTACCCTAAATATCAAAAAATGTCTTGATATTTAAATATTCTTAACTAAATAGATATAACAAAACTAACTTAATATTTATAATGAATTAGAAGCTAAATATGTGTACCATGAGTACATGGTAACATATCAAACCTTTATTTTGGAGTGAGGAAATAGATAAATATGTTCTGAACTAGATAAATATATAGTTAGGAAGAAGTTATATATACGGTGAAATTGTTTTATAGAATATTTAACCATTTTTAAAATTATTTATTGGTTGTATAAAATTTAATGATGATGATAATTATTACAGTTTAATTAAGTTAATTTTTATTTATTAAATTTATAAATTTGATTTTTTTGATATTTTTATGATTTATTTATTAGTTGTACAAAATTTAATGATGATGATAATTATTACAGTTTAATTAAGTTATTTTTTATTTATTAAATTTATAAATTTGATTTTTTTTGACATTTTTATGATTTAATAATTTTGAGAAGATTTTTTTAGTTTGATTTAATTTTTATGGGTTAAGAAGTTATGGAGTTCAGTTTATTATAAATGTTCTGAAAGTTATTATGTCTTTATAAATTTATAGATTGAATTCTTTTAGAAAAAATGATTTTCATTTTCTATTTTATTCATTTAATAAATTAATGTGTTTTAAGTCTTGTCCACTGTTTTTTTTCTATAAATTTTTTTCTTATTTTTATAGTAATGTTTTTTTTTTTTACTAACAACAATAAAAAAAAATTAATATTTTAATTTAAAGATAATAATTTCTTTATAACAATTCAACTCTCTCTTATTCTTATTTTTCTTATCACTGTAATGTTTTTTAAACTTATTAATATTTTAAAACATCTCCTCTCCGTTATTCCCTCAATATTCTATAATAAAAACTTGATAAAAAATATTATTTGGTAAATTCATTTTATCACTTCCATTAACATAATATTTAACACATAAATGTAATTTTAAAATAAAGAAAAAACATTTCTTCATCATAATTATTTCATCATCGTTTGATATATTGAGTTATATACACAATATATAAATGTTCATGTAGATAGGGAAAAGAAGGACTCCATATTGGCTTGGTTATTTATGTTGCAAAATTGGACATATTTGCATATTAATATAACTATTTTAAATGTGACGATGTGTATTTTTTATTACATTTCTTTCCATAATTATTTTAGAATTCAATTGATGTAAAGTACGATATGTATGTGAGTACTAGATGTATTATAATAAGTAGAAACATAAATATTGTAGTAAATATTAGTGGAACAATAAAATATAGAGAATAACAACACCAATAATGATACATTTATTGATAGAAAGCCAAATTTACTTACCTTTTCAAGGGGGCAACCTCCAATAGAGAAGAACTCTATTATAATAATTATCATGAAAAGATTTTCTCATGTCTTCTACTCCAATTTACATTAATTTTATCTTCTAAAGAACCTTCTAGACGAAGATCTTTCTAGAAGTGGAAGCTTTTATTAAGTATTCTTACATTATAATTGTTCACATTATTAAATAGGTATTTTAAAATAATGTTGACCTTTATTACATGTAAAATATATTATTCTACATATGTGAGGGGTTAAGGAGGTTAGGTACACAACATGCCCTCTCCCTTGAAAAACATCATTTTCTTTAAGGCTTGAGATGAGGAAATTGTTGTGAAATGGTAGTTGGCTCCCAGGTGGCATCTTTTGGAGGTTCATCCTTCCACTAAACTAACACTTCCTTGATGGTGCACTAATAGAGACGATGCTCGCGTTGGTCCAAGAATGCTTGTGGTTACAACCAAATGGAACCTTCTTCATCCAACTCAGGGACACAGGTTCAAGTCTGACACTTCTTTCCAATTAATTTCTTTAAGCATGAGACTTGAAAAACATGATGGAGATTAGAGTGACTAGGAAAATCTAACTAGTAGGCCACAAACCCCATGTAACGTCCCTAACCACCCACAGGATGGGAAACACCACTACATTTCTTCTTTGTTACCAAACTGTAACATACCTAGCCTCCCACCAGAAAGCATACCACACCAAGAACGTATCTCTTAGTTGATTTGGAAGCCATGATAACACTTAATTAATAAATAAGCATGAAATACATACATGCAAGGATCAAGATTCATACCATAACATAGATACATGCATGATATACCATGAACATCATTAACTAGCAAGCATGCATATTATAGGTACAATCTCAGGTATAATAATTGATACGCAACGAAAATAAATACATAAGGAAAGAAAACCATAATAGAGATCACCTATCTTTTATAAAAGAAGACACCAACTGGTTACAGACCAAGGATGTTCCACCCAACTGTAGAAACTATTGTTCCAAGTCTCAACAACAATGTCACCCTTGATCCAGGGCTATGAATCCACAAGGATGGTTCCAGAGTGTTACTTGGCTTCCCAAACCAATAATCACTCAAGATCTCGCAAGCTTCTCTAGCACTCACAACAAACCAAGTGCCCATCTCTCTTCTACCCATCCTACACCACCCAAGAGAATAAACATCCATCCTTTTCTTCCATGAAGTCCCTCAAGAAGTCCCTCTCCATTCAGGGCTCTAGTGCAGGTGGTTCAGAATCTCCATGTTGGGACACTCAGGACTCGCAGTTGTGATCAAAGATGATCACAGGCCAAGCATCTCAAACATGCAGGCCTCAAATCATGGTTGGATTACACCAGCAATCTCTACAGCCAACAAAATCATGGCTTCTCTTCAATAGTTCTTCTTCCTTTCCCAAGCCAAGATACCAAAGTGGGGAAAGATGAGTGAATGAAGGGATGGATGAAGTGCAGACTCCACGAGAGAGGATGAATAGTGAATCAAAACAGGTGAATGAATGCGTGAGGCGACCAACAACTACACCAGAATGAGAATGGGAGTAAGAGAGAGAACGAACCAACCAACCCCTCCCAAAAACCAGGGACAAGTTTTTGTAATTCATGGGGATCAATAACCTCTTGGTATTCCCCCAAGAGCTCACTTAACTGATTTCCCCCCCCATTACACACAAAATGGGTAATTACGCTGAAAGGCGTACACCTATTGACAATGGTCATATTTAATAGGTTTTTAGTTCTTAATACGTTTTGACAATGGTCATATTTAATAGGTTTTAGTTCTTAACACGTTTTTTATGGATCTAGGATTAAATATGTCTAGAATATTCTTAGTCATCACAATAAATTGAAGGTCGATTTCATCCATTAACTTCCTCGAAGTTGTTATAAAGACATCCATTTATGTGTTTACTTTTACATTTACCTAATCGTGTTTAAAATTTATTGTGTTCACTAACTTATTGCCACTGCCCAATTGGACATTAAAAAAGATAATGATATCTTACATGTAATAGCGCCATGTTTCTCGCCGGTCATGTTTGCGGTCAAGCCAGGATGGAATCACCGCCGTCTTTTCACTGCTGCAGTTAGTTTATAGTGCATGCTTATTTTAATAGCCATGTCACTTTCTCGACGCTCACCACCTCATAATTTAGTGGTTGTGCTAGTATAAAATAAATAAGCATTTATCCCCCTTCATTTCCTCTTTGTGGACTCCATAGACTCTATAACCTAGTCCTTTGTCCGTCGAAGCAAACCAACTAGATGTATTTGTATTATTACTAATGAGAAGAACGCCATTCTTAGACACACGACTTTTAATAATTGTTTGGGAACTTTGGTCTTTCAAAGAATGTAACAATACATATTTAATATGGTGCTCAAAACCCGAGGTGTTACATCCCTTCCCATTATTTGAACTGCCCCGCTGACATAAAACATGAATCAAAAATTCCAAATTTATTCAAAATTTGCGTGCATTCTTACCCATTGAATTTTCATTCTAGGTAGCATATTCGACCAGAAAGTCCAATGAACTTTACCATCTCTATAACTTGATTCCAGAGCATTTTAACTTTTATGTCCAATTCGACTGTTGGACTTGGATTCTCCGTCTCTACCTAAATCTGATGTCAATCAACAACATGGTTAGGGATCATGTACATATTTATTTAGCAAAGAGACAGGAAATACATTATTCACTTTCATGGAAACAAGAAATGAAAGAATGTATGAAACTAGCCCTATTATGTCCAATATCTCAAATGGACCACAAGATTCCGGTCCATCTTTGTACAACTTCCCAAATTCAAAGAGCTCTTCTGGTTTACTTCTCAAAGCACATGCTCTCCTACTTTAAATTCTCTTGTTGTCCTACTCTTGTCTTCATAAAATTTCTGTCTATCCTAATACGCCTTCAAATTTTTCTTGATCTTAACAATATGGTCTTCCATATCCTTAAGAAAATCTCGCCCAAGTACCACTCTATCTGTCAGGGGTTGTCCTAGCTACCAGAGTAATCGCACTTTCTTACCATACAAGGCTTCAAATGGGATCATCTTCAACAACATGATACCCATTATTATATGCAAAATCAAGTGTAGGTAATCTTCCCACTTAGGATGGTTTATCCATCACATACATTCTTAAGAAATGTCTTCAATTACTCGGCTGACTCCTTTATGTCTGCTCATCCGACTCTGGATGGTATAAGTTTGCTAAAGTTCATATTTGTACCAAATCCTCCGGTTAATACTTTCCTAAAAATTCTATAAGCTTATTGTATCTTCGTTCGAGACAATTGTCCTAGGGTAATTCCATGCAACCTAGCAATTTCCTTCATGTAAATCTATGCAATGTTAGATGTTGTATGAGTTGTTTTACAGGAACAAAATGAGAGAATCTTTTGTCAATTTATCAACCATTACCATGATTGAATCATGTTACCTTTTTGTCCTTGGAATTTAGTTATGAAGTCAATGGTTATCACTTCCCATTTCTTCTCCTCGAATCGGGTAATGGTTGCAACAACACTGCTGGGTGTCTATGCTCATCCTCTACCTCTATTATCTATATACACACTTTGGCTATGTAATCATCAACATCCTTTTTCATTCTACGCCAAAAGAATTGGATTCCTACTACTGTGACTTTTTTCGGTGTAACTGATATGTCCAAAGACATGGACCATCATGCATTTAGTTTTAGTAACATATTCCTAACTTATTCTTCCGTGAATCAGGAACATAAATTATATGTTTACATAAGTAATCCATACTTCATACTCTTTCACTTTTTGTTTTACATCTTCTTGCTGTAATATTTCCTTTACCTATAAGTACGGTGATATGTAGCAACAACATATAAAATTATGCTCTTCAAGTTTGACTCATGCATACTGACAGGGAAGATGCATGATGCACTCTTCTACTAAGTGCATCAACAACTTTATTTTCTTTCCTTGATATGCTTGATATCAAGTCACATTCACTTAAGAATTCAAACCATCTTGTTTGGTTTGTGAATTCAAAGTTGGACATCAGATACTTCAGACACCGTGTGGTCTGCCTTAATTCAAATATTTTTCCATGAGATAATGCCTCCACATCTTCAATACATGAATGGCTGCAAGATCCAATTCATGTGTGGCATATTTCCTCTCATTCTCCTTAATCTTTATGGACTCATAACAAATGACATGTCCATTTTGAGTGAGGATCTCCACTCCTGTCCTCTTCCTTGCACGCATATGTGGATATCAAAAATTTCTCATTTGGGTCAACAATATAGGGTGCACTAGCATTCTTTTTGGGTTTTAATTGTTTCTTCACACTGTGTCCGTCAAATTTAGTTCCCTTCTTTAATTTTAAAAGAAGTGATGGGATGAGAAATCTTAGAGAACCCTACTATAAACCTTTTGTAGTAAACTAACTAACCGCATAACCCGGCTTGAACATTTCATGGGTATTGCCATCCTCTCTCTAATGGCTCAATTTTCTTTAGGGTCTACTGCTATACTCCTATTCTGAACATCTGCTAATGGATCTCTGCTTCATGATAAAAGAACACTACTCAAATTTCACAATCGATTCTCTCGACTTGCAAGACTACCTTAGGTGATGTTCATGATCTTCCTATATAACCATGGAATAGACAAGTATGTCATCCGTGAATACTATGACAAACTTATCTAAGTAATTCTTGAATATGTCATTCATTAAGCACATAAATACAAATTCAGACAGTAACCAGTATACCTACAAACCATAATGTCCATACCGGGTTCTAAAGGTTGTCTTATGAATGGCTTCTGACTTCTACTCAATGGTATCCCGATCTCAAGTCTATCTTCGAGAATATCTTTGTTCTCTTAGTTTATCAAA
Source organism: Picea sitchensis (assembly GCA_010110895.2). Taxonomy (NCBI): domain Eukaryota; kingdom Viridiplantae; phylum Streptophyta; class Pinopsida; order Pinales; family Pinaceae; genus Picea; species Picea sitchensis. The sequence continues at coordinate 11,997 of SNQJ01S0073803.1, read as the reverse complement.
GAGTTCATCGATTTTGGGTAGAGGATACTAATTCTTGAGTGTAATATTTTTCACCAGTTCAAATCAATACATGAACTTAAGGTTCTATCTTTATTTTTGACAAAGAGTAATGGTGATCCCCAAGGCAGAAACATTTGGATGTATGTACCCTTTCTTCAACAATTTTTCCAACCTGCATTTGTAATTATTTTAACTCGGTAAAGCTCACTCGTATATGTTTCTGGATGGTTAGGGAAACTCTTGGAACTAGATCAATAGATAAATATATTCCCCTTTTAGGTATAAACCTTGGTATTTTTTGGAATACATCCTCAAATTCTGTAGTATCGAGAAATATTCAAGGCTTGGCCCTTTGTCTTTTCTCTCGCTCCTCAACACATGGGATGCATATTACACTGATTAATCTTTCCCAGCATCTCTTCATTGGGCATTTAGCCTTTATAGAGATGGGTCTTGGAACTCCTTTCACAAAGGATCTCAAGCTTTTCCATCTCCATCAAGATATGTAAATACCTTTCTATGACAATCTAGGGAAACATACGATTTTCTGTCTCATCCAATCCATCTAATTATCATAAAGACTGTATGATATTTAGGTCAACACTAGTGTCCACACCATGACTTATGGAACATTCTAATTATCATGGATTCTCCTTTGGTTCTAGGTATTAGTTAAACCAAACTTTATTTCCCAAGCTTACCTTTCTCCGTGATATAATTCATCCACTATTTTAGGATCAATGTAAAATAACTGTTCTAATCAATTAGTAAAACAACAACAAACTCCATTTATGATCTACCTTCCACCTTGATCATGTTAGATTGGTATTCTACTTGTCGATCATCTTTCCTGGCGTCTTCAACTGCTAGAAGTTATTGGATGTCAGGCACAAGATATTCACCTGCCCTTTCTCGGTGGTTGGAAATCCTTTTACATTTGATCTTCTTTTCATCCCAAACATTGGATTGGTGGTCTTTCCTTTTTCCCATGACTCTTCTTTCTTGGAATTGTCCTTAGCATACTCATCTTGATGATTTTTATTAGATCAAGCTTCTATTGAAAGGAGGTTTGAATCCTTCCTCCTCCGACCAAATTATCCTTCTTCTTTTCCTTCCATATTTTTGCATGGAATTCTACCTTTGCCTTGCTCATACAAGTGTTTATCCTTCCTGATATCCTCATTCAAGGTCTCGGGCTCATCATACCTAATCTTTTATTTAAAAAAGTTTATGACACTCAAAAAACCTTGTATCAATTTTCATCATTTATAAACCAACATACTTTTAACAACCTTCAAGAACTTCTTATCATATTCTTCCATAGCCATGCTTCCTAGCTTCCAAGTTCAAATAAATCTTGCATTTTATTGTCATAAAAATTCTCTAAGAGGTACTCCTCCTGAAAATACTCTTGAATTTCTTCAAAGTGATCCTATTCTCATTAATATGTCAACTTGCTTCAGTTCATCCCACCACATTGCATCATGTATGGTAGGTGTAAATTATGGCTTCCAATTTTGATGAATAGTTGTGCAATTGGAAATATCTCCCCGATTCCAAGTAACCATGCTTCAACATAATCTCCCCTTTCTCTTTCACCATCAAAGAAAGGTTGAGCTTCCTCTACTTCCTTGAAAATTTCCACTTCATGTATCCTTATTTGGTGTGTAACAGAGACACTTGGATCCGGATTATTTTGAGAATGACATGAAGACATAAATATAATCAAGATATAACAATGAAATACAAAAAAATATAGAAGAGAGAAAAAAAAACCCAACTTCTGTCATCAAGATAGAAAACAATCAGAGAACAACCGAAAAAAAGGCAAGTAGCTTTATCTCTAAAAAGAAAGAGATGTTAGCTACGCTCATTCACAAGAAGATTTACATCACACTCCATTGCCTTCCTAAAGGGACTCCTTCACCTCAATTATATAGGAGAGGAGAACAATTCCCATGATGCATGTGGGATAAATTTTGGACCAAGTTTATATAAAATGTCATAGGCATGTAACATACTAGGACTTCCCTGGCGATCACCCATCCAAGTGCTATTTTCTAGACCGAAATGCTTGGATCATAGGATTTCTGTGATCCCATGCATTGGGTCCTATGTTGTATGAATGTACATAAAACCATTACATAATGCCCATCAACAAATGAAGATGACATTACACTCCATTCCCCATCAAAAGTGGCAGGAATGTCATGGTTTATCAAAACCAGAGACTCAAAATGGTGATCTCGAAAAAGGTGGATGGCCACCGAGATCCATTCAGATCATTCTCCTCCTGGAAATTTTCTCCATTACTTTGAGTGCCCGGGGAGAGGAAAAAGTGCTATCGACCAAGATCTTGGTGAGTTGCTTCCTTGTTGGAGAAGTTGCAATCCTTTGGATTTTTGAAGGTTGTTTTAATCTCTGTGGGTCGGAAGGGTTGGACCTTAACTGGGGCTGATACAGCTGTATGGGTGTATAAGGAATCTTTGTGCCGTCGCAATCTTGTTGACTTGCTTTTGTTGATAGAAGGTGCTTGGGCCAAAGTTGTGGTGGTTTTAGTATCCTTTTGTTCACCTTTGAACAGACAGAAGAAGCTAAATTTGTAGTATGAGATACTACTTTGTGACACTATTTTTTTGAGATTAATGAAATGGTAGTAGTCATAACTAACTTTGGTATCCTGTAGGGATGACCTCCGATAGTAATAGTGACACTACTGGGTCGAGACTCATAGATAGCATGTATTTCTCCACATATATGTGGTCGCCCATGATCATCATAGAAATCAAGAGGGGAAACATGACATAATACCTAATCCTTGAAAGGTTCGATGTCGTATGACAATCGACACCGCTATCACACAAAATATTATATATTGACGCCTCGAGAAGCTACCCAATGTTGTGTATGGTCATGGTGTGGGTGTTGTTGGCAAATCCAATCGCCAGTTGACAACCTCTCCACAGATGATGTTCTTGGCTTCCTCTATCAACAATAAAATGCAAGTAGTCCCTTCACCCACACTCTATGAATGGAAGGAGTCTTTTTCCCCTCCTCGTGATCCTTTCTAGTTGAGACAGCTAGAAGGCGAGCAAGAAGCAGTTCTATCAATGATTCATATCTCCTTTATTATTTTTGAATCGTATCCAAGTTAGAGGTTTGACTTTGTTCTTTATTCGTTCACGACTTATTGAGCCACATCTAATGCTGGTTAAAGCAAGGGATAGAAAATCACACCACTTTCTCGTGTCTTTTCTTTAATTTTGTTACCCCTTCTTGCTTTCATCCGTGATTGGCTCTTGAGGTTGGCCTTCCTTGTCATTCATGCTTCTCCCAATTACTCGTTGGTTGAATTTATTCTCACTTGACTGCATATCGAGCAAGCAACTCCCAGCTAGCGATGTCCTTTCAAGAAATTCATCTGTTTGGATGTACTGTGTAAACCACTGCATTTCAGAACCAGATGTCGCCGGAGTCTTTGATACCCACTTTTGGATCAAGCAAGGTATGAAAGATGTTGGTGTACCTCGGTCATCGTCTGTCTCCTTTTCGACGAGCTGTCCATATTGCGTATTGGTCATCATAGTTTCCTATATGGTAGAATGTCTTCTCCTTAGGGCATCTACAAAGGCTTCACAAGTGGGTTCTCTCCCCGCGTAGATCATCTACAAGGTACCTCTCCTTAACCTTCCCTCCAATCTTTGACATTGGGAATGGCTTTAAGGAGCTGAAGGTGATCTTTTCACTCTCGAATTTTTTTGGGACATAGTAATAACCTTCTGTATGTGATTCAACCATTTTTCTAGAGCATTTGCATCTATATGGCCTTCAACAAGGGATATCAAAATTGACTTGGCACCTTAAGGGTGTCACACTGAAAAGTTGTTTCTGTTGAAGATGCCTCTTGCTGTCAGCCATCGGTAGTCTTCTTTTGAAGGTTTTGTGCGAAGTTGTCCATCATCTCGCTCCTTTATATCTAATAAGAGCTTCCTCAAGCAACATCTTGAAATCATCCTTCAAGCCCTATTTTCTTTCGTCATTGAGGCTCAATTTGGCTATAAGAGAGGGTTATCATCAAGCAAACTAGCTCTAGACCCTAAATATCTATAATTCTGAATCTCACGTGTGGACCTACTTAAGAATGACAAGTAGGAAAGACCGCTTCCTGATACCACTGATCCAGATTATTTTGAGAACCACATGAAGATAGAAATATAACCAATATATATCAATGAAATATACAAAAATATAGAAGAGAGCAATAAAATACAAAGAACCCAACTTCTATTGTTGAATAAGATGAAAAACAACCAGAGAACACAAACTGGAAAAGTGGGGTAGCTTATCTCCGAAAAGAAAGAGATGCTCCGCTTACGCCTTTCATAAGAATATTTACATCACACTCCATTGCCTCTCTAAAGGGCCTCCTCTCACCCAATTTATATATATAGGAGTGAGATAGAGGAACACTCCATGATGCGTAGGGATAAATTGGACCGAAGTTTATAAAATGTCATGGGCATGTAAAATATTAGGACTTTTTAGGTGGTCACCCATCCCAATAGTACTCTATCCTGAGCACGCTTAAATGTGGATTTATAATGGGATATGATGCATTAAATCTATGTTGTAGTCATGTACATAAAACCATTACATAATGTTTACCAATGTTTGAAGCATGACATTACATTCCATTCCTCATCAAAAGTGTGAATGTCATGGTTTATCAAAACCGTGAGATCGAAAATGTTGATTCAATGAAAAAAGTGGATGGGCCATCAGATCCATGGGATCACCTTCGACTTAAGGAATAATAAGATGGTTAAAATCTTCTTGTTGAGTAAGGAGGTCAGTGATTTCTGTGAGCTCTTCTAGCACTTCTGGAATAAACCGCAACTCTTTCACAATCATCTCTTCTTTCATGACACCTTCCTTCTTCCTCAAGCTTTGAGCCATTCTTGGGTTTACTTTGAAATTGATTTAAGATCTGCAAAAATCAATCATTTATCTGAATTTTCTCTCATCAACCTCTCATTGCTCTCCCTTAGGAGTAGCCTACACTTCTATTTCCTTAGGCTCTTCACGCTTTCTAGCAATGTTTTCACTTCGACCTTTTTAAGGCCTGTTGGATTCTATATCTCAGATCAATTCAGGTATTCTCGCCTTGGCCTCTTTATCATGGTATTAGAGTCTTCTCTCACTTTCTTCCATTTCTTCATCATGCATTCGGTGCCACGCGGTATATCCCTTAATTATGCTAAATGTGCAAGTGACCATTTTGACAAAGTTAAGAATATGAGAAACAAAATTGTCAATAATGCTACATGTCCTTTCAAATCGTGAAGAATTTATACAAATAACACTTCCATTTTATCCTCGGCCAATACAAAAACCACTCTTCAATGCGCTTCTTCAAACCATTTCTTCGCTGCGACCACTCTACTTGAAATCATGGTCCAAATCCTTCCTGGCATTTTATGTGTTAAAAAAATTATATCGATATCAGGTGGTTAAGCAGAATCGATCGAGGGATAAGATCGACAGTCAAAAGGAACTCTGGGACTTTGGGCTTAGGGATTTCCTAACTTTCCAAACCCTCAACTCTTTCGGAGTGCCAACTTTCTGGACTACAGGACTTGTTGCCACGTATCATGCCCCGACCGACGACTAGGATTCCTTCAAAAGATCTCTCGAGATCTCAGTGGATTTACCACGCCTTTTTCATTAAGATATATCCTCGAAGTTCGGCATCGAGGTCCATCCTTCCTCCATGTATCAATTCTCCTCATCGGTGGAGATTGTCCATCCTTCAGTGTTCCCCACTCCAAGTAACCTACACCAAAATCTCTCGAGTACTAAGTCTCCGTGACCTTGGGATCTTGCATCATCCGGCTTCATCAGAATCATGGGATAATATGGATTCTGCCTTCATGCCTTTGGGAGTCCTCAACCCCACTTCTTATGCCTTGAATACTCTAGAGTGCCAGCCCTGCATCAGAATTTGCCTCACCACATGGAATTAAGGTATGGACACGCGGTCCTATCCGACGGGTGGCACATGTCATATAATAATCGACAGAACAATATTTGGAAAACATGAACCAAAGTGACACATGGAAAGATTCAAGTGTGTCCATTTCACCCTAGGTGATGTTAGAAGGCCACATCACCCAAGCCATGCTGCCTTCATGGATGAAATCGAGACTTCTCCTGGCTCACACCACAAATTCCCCGAACATCGAACTCCTAAATCGAATAATATGAAGACACGTGTCCTCAACACGAATGGTATGGATTTACTCCCAGGGTTCGGGACATCGGAGGTTTCTGCTGATGAGCACCACCATACCCCCGAAATGTCAAACATTGAACTTACGACCCTTGCTAATATTCAAACACATGCACCTGAATATGGAGGGTCCATATTACCTTCGAGTTCTGACCGAGAGATTTTCTACCTAGCCTTTTATGGTTCATTCCCAGAGTGTCAAATCTATGAACTGTTATGAGATCTACAGCTCACACTTTCTCATACATAGATCAGACAACTTGATTATGATCTTCTCCACTTTGCTTCACAATTCTCCCCGATTCATGCTTGATCCAACGCCCAAACCTATCCTTCAAATCCAATGGTCGGCAATTCCTCCCATGATATACTGTAGATTCACTGGGACTTCATAGTCAGGTTTCGCTTCTTTTTATGACAAGGAACTCTGAAAGCGCCAAAGCATAAAAGTTCAAGGACTCGAGGGTTTTACCCCATTTCTCATATCCGATGGTTAAGATGGATTCATATCCTTCCCCGAACAGATTCTACCATGTCTATTGTGGTTTTATAATACTGTTACACCTCTTGAGCTTTCAAACATTATTAAGGTGCGCTCTCAAATGCTCGAACTCCTCAAAATCAATTTTTCATAAATTTTTCCAATACCTACTACACTTGCACTCCATATAGGATTAGTATTTGAACCATGAGATTTGGATACCAATTTGTAATGTCCCAAGTCACCCACAGGCCGAGAAACATCACTACATTTCTTCTCTATTACCAAAATGTAACATACCCACTTCCCCACCTTAAAACATACTACTACCTCAAGAACGCATCTCTTGGATGATTTGGAAGCTCTGATAACACTCAATTAATAAAGAAGCATAAAATACATGCATTCAATGATCAATATTCATACAACAACATAATGACATGCGTGATATACCATGCACAATGTTAACTAACAAGCATGCATATTATAGGTACAATCTTGGGTATAATAATTGATATGTAGTGGAAATAAATACATAAGAAAAGGAAACCATAACATAGAGAACTTATCTTTATAAAAGAAGACAACCGGGTGCCATACAGACTAAGGAGGTTCTTCACCATCAGACAATGTTGTTCCAAGTTCTAACAACAATGTCACCGGTTTAGAAGCTATCAATCCATTAATGATAGTCTCAGAGTGTTACTTGGCTTCCAAACTAGTCAACACTCAAGCTCTTACGTGCTTCAACACTCTCACAACAATCCAAGTACCCAACTCTTCTACCCAACCCGCATCACCCTAAGAGAATGAGCCCACCCTTCTCTTCCATGCAAATTTCTGTGCACTCTCCATTAAGGGATCCAATGGTTGGTCCATTACTCCATGTTGGGACTCTCTAAGACTGCAGCTCAGATCAACACAATATGTGATCACATGCCAAGCATATCGTGTATTGATGTGTAGGCCTCAAATCATGGTCAAAGTTACACATAGAAAACAACCAACAAAAACAAAATTGTGGCTTCTCTTCAATAGTTTGTGTTCCTTTCCTAAGCCAAGATACCAAAGTGAGGAAAGATGAGTGAATAAAGGGATGGATAGAGTGTAGACTCCATGAGATAGGATGAATAATGAATCAAAATGGGTGAATGAATGCATGAGGTGACTAGCAACAACACCAAAATGAGAACTTAGGAGTGAGAGAGAGAGAACCAACCAAATTGCACCAACGCCTCTCTCATAGACCGTAGATGGAGTTTTTGTAATCTGTGGGGATCAAGAACCTCTTGGTCTTCCTTCAAGAGTCACAGAATCATCTCCCCCATTGTATACACAAAAATGGGTAATATAAAATAAATAATCGCTTAGCCCCTCACCTCCCTCTCTTGTGGAATCATATCCCCTATAACTCTAGTCCTTGTCCTAGAGAAACCAACGATGTATTTATTATTAATAGTGAGAAAAAACATTTTTAGGCAACCGGCCTTTTAATAATTGTTTGGGCACTTTGACCTCAACAACAAAAATACATTATTTAATATGGGGATCAAAACCCAAGGTGTTATACCTCACTTGGTTGAGAATTGCTAAGGACCATTGCTTTTCTTCATCATGACGTTAATAATGATGTAAACCTATGTGTTTCCTTCCGTAGGGTCAATGGTCCAAATTCTGAAGAAAGAAGGGAGAAGAACTTTTCCGAGAAAGAAGTTGTATTTTCCTTTATAAAACCCTATTAAGGAGGATTTCAGCAAGTTTATCTATATGGTGAGATGCCTGATTAGCAGTTTCTAACTATTTTGTGAGTTTCCACAAGGTCTATAAAGAAATGAAATCTCAAGACGGGAAAGAACAAGCCGCCTTCTTTGGATGCTTATAAAGGAGAATCTTCATGGTGAGGTGGACTGTGAACGGTTTGGATCTTACTTGCTTTCAAGATTTAGTGGGATCATCCTAACCTCCTTCAATCTTATCCTCTTCATCTTATAAAATAGCGAGCTATCATGGGGAAAGAAGTTGGATTAGATTTGCTTGTTATTGAGTTTTGTAGCTTGGAGTTTTTTTGGAGCTTGTATGTTGGATTTTAGATTTTCTTTGTCAAGATATACTGTGAGTAGCTATCAGATCCACCGTATCCATGGATTAGAAGTGCGTGTGAAGAAATGAACTGCCGAAAGGAACCCGACAACATCAAGGCATATATGGTTGTATTTTTCTTACACATTATATAATACGCTGGCATGTTTCTTTCTCTATAAAATCATTCTTATTTTATTGGCATGAATCCTTGATCACATGTTTAAGTTTTCATTGAGTATACTATTGTTTCTTTCACTTTGGTTGGTTCGCGAGGTCATTGCATCCAATATCACAAGAGCACCGGAGGGGAGCAAGGACAACAAAGATATAAGGAAGCTTATATTCAAAGGTATGTCATTCATCTCTTTTGTTTGATAGTAAATTTGATGATTAGATTCTAGGGAAAGCGCCATGTCTTGTATTGTTTTGTTCTAAATCTAGGTGTATCTAGGGGATTGATTTCTGTCCACACTTAACAATTAGCCCGATAATAAAATTTGTGACTTCACTAGGGAACAATTTGTTTTCCTAGTTTGTCTTTTTTTCCTGCTTTGATTGCTTGATTCTCGTCTTTCTCGAAAGCCAACGGAGATCCGGCGAACTCTTTGACTGATTTCACCGAAAACTCATATACTTTTATTTTTCCATTTTTTATTTGATTTCCACAAGACTTTTATCCCATATATGCATCCTGCCATGACGAACAGGATATCCACATTCCCACCGCTTTTGGACCACAGTAAACATTCTTCCCTTAGCATAGCTTCATGAAAACTTTGAATTTCCACACTGCTTGGTATATCCTGCCCCATGGCTCCATCGCAGACGCCGCCTTGTTGGTCTACAAACACGGTTGTAAAATTTTTTGGTGGTTTTCCTTGCTCATATCTGTGATATAGGTTATGGGGTGAATTTTTGGGTCTGATTACAGTATGCTTTACTACTTGACAGCTTTGAATATGCTTTAGCCATCTTTTGTTTTATACTTTTGTCTTGTTTTTTTGAAAGATTTGGATCTCTTTGATGTCTTCACCACAAAGCATTTTTTTTTAGAATTGTTTGGTGAAAGAGCTTCTTTTCTTTTGTATTGAATAGTTCATGTTAAAAGAGATTTTTTTTTTTTTGTGTTGCTTTGTTTCATGTCAATTTTCTATTGCTTTCAGCTATCTTGAAACAATAATTTTAATTTTATTTCTTTATAATAGTTTTGGGGCATATTTTCATTTGAAGTAGCGAATTGCATGGATTTTTGGCATTTTTTGGTCTTAATTCTGAATCCCCATGGCCTGAGGGGCCAAGAATCGTGTATTGGTGTACATTCTCTTTGTCTCATTTCTTGAAGATAATGATATTGATGAGTTTAATAAAAAAATTGGGCATTGTGCATCTGGGAATCATAAACGTTTTCTCCTTCTCGTAATATAGATTTCATTGAAGTGAAATATTTGCATTCTCATTTCTTTTCATTGCTTAGAGTCGGTCAAAACATTATTTTTCCCACTCCATTTTCCTCTTGAGTAACAACAACCATAAAATAAAGCTCTTATAAAAATTGATTAGACATTTTTATATTTTCTGGTAGAAAACCTACATTATATTAGTTGTAGGGCTTTGGAATAGGTGTGAAAGATAACTTTCCAAATCTGTGAACAAACATAAAATCTTGAGTTAGGGAGCGGTGAAATCCACTTGCTACATTTTGTCCTAGGAAGCCCTTCTCACACAAGGGTCAATCCTAAGGTTGCATTGAGACTGGCAGAGTTACTCACCTTTCTTTTTTGGTCTTGGTGTAGAGATTGCATGTATTATGGGGGTCACTTGAAGGTATACCCACAATAATGAGTGGAATCCTTTCAAGTTGATTTCGGGCTAGATACCCTGCCTTTGCGCATGGATCAGACTGTCGACTATTTCCCCAGGCATCATTGTAGTAATTGGTAACCTTAGTGTCCTATCTCTCTAGGGTCTTTACATGAGGTGACTGTAGAGGGGAAAGTCTTCATGGTACCTGGAATCGACGTTGGCCAAACTCAATCGGGCTCCTTAGAGGGTATACCCATGTTTATGTGTGGGACCTTGTACCAAGGCATCAATTCATTAAACAGGTCATCAACGTAACTTTTCCACCCGCTCTATCTCATCCCCTTCTTACATTGTTCCCACGACATTGGATTTCATCACCAACTAGTGTGTTCATTATAAGAAGGTTTTGTTTGCTTGTTTTCTTACTAGATTTTTAGCGTGTGCTATTTTTTTTCCCTAATGGACTCTAGGTTGGATTTGTGTTAAATGGCGTCAGTTCCCGGAACGACCAATGAAGGAACCCCTTTTTCCAAGGGAACCTTTTATTTTTCCTTCTTACGGAAACATTGGTCCTCCTCACATCTCTACTTTGAGCCTTCCAGGTCTCATAATTGGATTACCAGTATGGTTTTTTTCCACTCAGGTAATCTCGAATGAAGTTAGTTCTTCATTTGTAAAAACTTCCCCCCAATAACATCAACCTCATGTTGATCCTTCACCTGCTTCACCAGTAAGATCTTCTTCGCCTTCTTCACTTGCAAGGTCTTCTTCCATTTCATCTTCTTCGCTGAGTGAGAGCTCTAAAGCTAGTAACCCGGTGGATAAGAAGAAGAAGAAAAGGAAGAATAAGAAGAAGAAAAAACAAAAAGGGTCCAAACCTCCAACCACTACTGGATATGTTGGAAAACCACTAGTTATTGATAATTGTGTTGGGAGTGTTGATGATTCCAAGATCACCCAAACAACCCATAAGCCCAAGTACCCTTGCAAGATTTGTAAGGGTATCCATCTTCTTAAGGATTGCCCTGGTCTATCCAAGGTTATAGAAACATGGTCTACACACCCTCTCCAACCCATGTCATCAGCCTCTGAACAAAATGTTGATGACCTCCCGTCAACTAGTCAAGATACTGTTGGGAAGAAGAAAAGTAGAGTCAAGTTCCCATGTATGTTATGCAGAGGGAGTCATCAAACTCACCTTTTCCCTTGTATGGATGAAGCCTCGAAATTACTGGAAGACATGACTGTTTCATATCCGCAACTTCCAGCTGCTTATCGCAAGCTTACTCTCAACCCACCTGTTGTTGATGGAATGATCAATCTGGTCCCTTTGTCGGTTAGT
>SNQJ01S0073802.1:24998-37543 GCA_010110895.2 Picea sitchensis | reverse complement strand
TCTGCATTCAGACTCCCCTCATAGACGGGAATGTCCATTTTCGTCTTCAAGCTCATCCTGGCGATGGCTCTGATCAACCGCTCAGTTGATGCGTCCTCTGTAGTGACTTCTTCTGCGTCGTGTCTAGCTTCCTCTTCCACCTCGGAATCACTTAACTCTCCTGCACCAGCTCTGCATCTCTGCACAGTCTCCATCTCTTCAAGTCTTGCTCAGAGATCTCTCATCTGGCGTTCCATCTCAGCATTGCCTGCTGGCCTTCCTCTTCTTCGCACCTCCCTGTCTTCGAGATCTGGTGACTGCCTTTCTCGCCTCGGCAGCATGGTGAATCTCTGTCTCTGCTACAAAAAGCAAAGCCTCCAAGCTCTGATACCACTCTGACGCAAGTCGTGTGTATCAGAGTGTTTTCCCGTTTCTCCTTCACTCCTCTCGCCTGCGATATACAGACAAGATTTTCCAGGCTTTGATACCACTCTGATGCAACCTCTCTCGACAGCAGCCGCTCACGCCAGGACCTTCACTAACCTCAGCCCAAAGAGCAACAATGCTCTTCCAACTCCTCTCGGGAGTTCTCAATACCCACAGTACTCGTTCAGCGATCTCCCCTTCGCAATTCAGGAAATTGGAGTGCGCGCTATCGCGAACCCTATATGCACTCCTTGTGCAATTCAAAACGTCGAACCCCAAGTGTCGATGGTCAAATTCAACGACTCGGGACGTCGCCACTCCTGATGTCAGACTCCTGAACTTTCAAACCCTGAACTCCGAGGTACCGAGTTCCCGACACGAGGCCACCTGTCCTCCACTCGCTCCCTGGGGTCCCACTTGACCATGTCACCTCGGGACTGCACGGATCGCGGGTCCACGATACAAGCTTCACTGGTGTCGAAACCCTGAACACCAATCCCGTGATGTTGAGATCTCTTGCCACTTGTCCCACGGAGATCAACGGCTCCAGATAACTCGGGAAATCGTGACTCGCGATTCCAATGGTTAAACTCTTGCCTTCCCAAACGCCGAACGCTGATATGCGATAGCTCTTGATTTTCTTTGTGCGTCCAAGGATTTAAACCCCGCGTAGCTTTTCCACGATCCAATGGTCGGCGGGGACTCGCGACTCTCAACAACAATTTCAATTCGTCGATTATCTTCCTCTTGAGGAACCCTTTGTTCCACCACCTTTGTCCTGTGTGAACTTCATTGGGGTCTACTCCCATGACGAAGCAAAGGTACTATCCCTCTTGAGCTTTACCAACTCTGACGCCTTCAGAGATCCCTCGAACACGCTCCCTGTGCTCGATCTTCTACCACTCCCAATAGTGTTGAAGACTTCCAGGTCCTGTGCACTCACAGTCATAGTAATCCTGGCCTTCCCCTTCTCAGAATTTCCTCTGAGACTTCAATCCAACCTGCACTTCACCTGCACGGTTCAAATAACTCAACACAATTCCGGTAGAGGAGAATAAGAGTTTAACTGTAGAGCCCCCTCAACGCACTCTATGCGGAGGAATTCAACTGCACTCTATGCAGGAATCTCCTGGCTCGAACAGAGAAACACTTAGAAACTTATTCTCGCCTCTCTCCCAGATTTCTAATCTGCCATGAAATTACATACGCAGCATATACAACGAAGGCATAAAAAGAAGCAAGTATGCAACAACATAATATCAACAACACACAGAGAATAATCACAGCCATGGAATTGAATCAAATCTTTCCTATTAATTCAATATCTATACATGGGGATTCTTCACGAGTTATCTGCTCTTCTCTCCTTGTTCTCAATGCTAATGCTGCTTCCTAATTCTTCCAGTTGATTACAATAATACAAAGGAGGGTGCCTATATTTCGTTTTCCCTCTCGAAAGCAAAACTGTCTAATCTAGACTTAATTAATTTATCTACTTGCATTAAATCTAATAAATGCCTCGGCTACCTAAGGACGAGATCTTATCTGCTCAAGGTCTGTTACAATGTACAAGTGCGCTCTGATATGAATGCCATCATTCAAATGGCGGTGCAACAACTTCCCAAAGTATTTCAAAAGCATATGTGCTGGCGCTGTCCAGCTGTATTTCTTTCTCCACGCGCTGGCTCGCTTGATGAGGTGTGGATGCTCCTGCATCAACAGTTCACAACCGTAGAGAATCACCAGAATCACTAGAAGCCCAAAAAGAGTTAGAGTGGTTTTCTAGTCCCACAACTCTGCTTCTCTACACCTGTTTTGAAAAGCATTAAATGCTTTCCAACCTCCTAAAGTTCCTTTCTTTCTACAACCATCCCAACTTAAATTTCTGTTGAAGTCAATTCCGAGGTATTTGTAGTCTACAACTTGTTCCAGAATGTTGCCTTCAAAGTAGAATTTATGCTGGTTATGATTTCTTTTGTTAGAGAAAACCACTACTTTCGTTTTACAAATATTGACTTGCATCCCCACCCTTCTACAAAAATGCTCAAGGGAACATAAGTGCTCTTGCAAACCAAGAGCCAATTTAGCAATCAATATAAGGTCATTTGTGTACAAAAGAAGCCTTATAACGAACTTGCCCAAATGGATGTCGTCAACCCCTTGCGAATTTAGCCACTCTTCAAGCTTGTCAATATATAACCCAAAAAGGGTAGGAGACAATGGACAACCTTGCTTGACCCTAAAATCGCTTCTAAAACTTTTAGAAATGCCTGCTGAAGTTTTGATTTTGACTTTCACCTCTTCATACAGCCTATGCCCAGCTGCTCTCAAATGCCTGGGAACCCTGAGTTCCTCCATTATGCCCAAAAGCTTATCCCTAGTAACGGTGTCAAAGGATTTTTTGAAATCAACAAAGCAACAAAAAACTTCTTCCTTTTTTTCCCAAACTTTTTCAATGATGTGCCTTAAAGTTATGCAATGATTAACTGTGGAGTGTTTAGGTCTAAAACCTGCTTGCCCTTTAGAACGCTTATCTCTTTCTTCTGCCCACTTGCTGATTTTCTTTTCTAACATGCTGCCATATAAATGTTCAAACAAGGGGTTTATCATTATGGTTCTATAATTGGAGGGATTATTGATGTCACCACTCTTGAAAAGAGGTATTGCCATACTAGTTGTCCAATATGTGGGGAACCCCTGTTTTATGATGTTGTTGAAATTTTTTGTGATGTGAGCTGGAAGAATTTTTAAGCCCCACTTTAGATACTCTGCTTGGAGTTCATCTAAGTGTTTTTCTTTTGCAGCACCCAACCTCTTGATACCCATCTCTACCTCTTGCACCATGAAGAGTTTTGTGTTTGTGTTGACCAAGGGAGGAGGGTCAACCTTGGGATCCTTCTCATATAGTTGTCTTGCATAGTCGAACCATTTAGAAGCTCTAATTTTGTTTTCAGTTTTCACCTTTTTCGGTTGGAGCTCCTTCCAAAATAGTTTGGGGCTATTTTTCCCAAGGAATATTAGTTCTTTTCTCCTCAAAACCATGAAATCAGCCTTTTTCTTTCTTACTATCTGCTTGTAATATTTGAGCTTTATGTTATCCTTGTCTGATTCCTTCCACCATCTCCTTGCCTTTTTGCATTCCTCGTCAAACCAAGCATTAACCAAAAACAATTTGTTTCAGACCTCTTAATTTTTTCTCTTTTGCACTCAGCAAGTGCGCTTTGAATTAAATGTGTTAATCCGTGACTATGAAGGCCATGAAATGAGATTTCCTCCTTCTCGAAGAGCCTCTCTAATTTTTTTTTGAAGGTATTATAATTCTTTGGAGTCAAAAGAATTCTACCATTTGGAGGATTTTGTTGGACACATTGAGTTTTTGACCCTAATTGCTTCTTTCCGATCCAAGAGAAACTTAAATATATTAGCTTGTGATTTGATTTTAAGTCCCAAATTTGATCTCCAATCAACACTTCCTCCATTTTCCCACACAAACTATGCGAGAAAATTGCATAATCTTCTACACTTGCTCCATTGCAAGTATTGCAAGTGAAATTACCGAACTTTTCCCATCTAGTCAAACCATTACAAATGACTAAATCGTAAGCCCCACACAGCGTAAGAAATTGTTCTCCAAAGATATTTTAGCCTTTATCCTATGAAATTCATTCCCACTGATGATTACTCTATTCTGTAAGCCATATATGGTCATCGTCTTCTTTGCAACAAAGAATGCTAGCTTGTTCACCTACAATTCTAGCATTGAAATCCCCCACTATAAGGACTTCACCTAGCTGAGAATATATTGCAATACTTGTTTTTAGTGATGCAAAGGGATCTTTGTGGTCAAGCTCTCTACTTTTGTAGATTTTTGAAACTTGCGGCGCAAAATAGCATGCTACAATTCTGATGTGATTTCCATATTTTGATATTTTAAGCCAGACAAATTGCTTATTTGGGTCTTCATTTTCTAGTTGAATGAAACAACCTTCTTTTTCTCTTACTAATACCATGCTACCCCCATGCCCTTTTCCATTCCCTGCTGCCTTGTTACACACTACTATCTTCAAATCCCCTTCAAACAAAGGTGTCTTGCACCCTTCATGCTCATGTGTTTCTATGAGGCAAATTATGTCTCTATCTTCCGCAATAGGCCCTAACCTAGGTCCTCGTTTCCATGGGTAATCCTTGCAGTTCCAACAAACCAATATTAAGGAAACTCGGGTATGACTTGATTGCTATTTGTTTTGACATGCAAGACTCATAGTTGAGTCTTTGTCCCTGCTTACCCATACTGACCTTGCTTCCTCATTTCTTGCTGAAGAGTTTGCTGCCTTTTCTTTGTTATCGTTTTGATGCCTTGTTTTGGAAGGAGGTCCAAATTACACTATCACAACTTTACCTTTATAAATCCATGCTCGTTTTCCCTCATCTCTTGCTTCCCTAACTTTTGTCATTTCGTCCCTCCTTTCCTCTTGTTGTCTTACAGTTAAGTCTTCTTCTAGAAAAAACCAAGAACCCCTCAAGAACTGCTTCCTGCTTAGAATGATATCTTTATCACGCAAGTTGGGCATGATGACTTTTATGGGCCTGGATCTCTCACCATTAGGCTTACCTACTTTCCATGCTTGACATATTTTTCCTTGCCATTGGAGCTTGTCTTTCAAGAAGTCTCTTGCAAGGTCAAGAGTAAATTCATTTTGCCCATAATCTTTCACCCTCTTAATAATTATGCTTGTTTATCTATCCTATCTTTCCTTGCTTTCTCTAAATTGAAAGTTGTCCACCTGAATGTTTGTTTCTCCTTCCCTCTTAGCAGAATTTCTAGTAACTTTAGCCCAGGTTTTGGAGAGTTTTGCGGAATCTCCTTTCCTCTCTTCTCTTGATGTCTCTTCATTGTTGTTTACTTGGGCAACTGCTTTCCCCTTATCCCAGGATGGTTTCACATTCATCACCTCTGTATTCTCCATTGCATATTTCTTCATGTTTTTCACTTTCGCTTTCATGCGTTACCATTCTGTTTTCCCTATTTAGAGAGCTTCTTGTAGCAATGACACTTTCTCCTTCAAAAATTTGTTGCTCGCTGCTAAAGCCTGGTTTTCGGCTATTATTATATGGATTGTACAATCTCTTTCCATCTTTTTAGCTTCTACTACTTCCAACCTCTCTTTTACCTTTAACAGTTCTTTCACATAAAGATTAGATGACCAAGTGAAAGGTGTGGATGTGGGACTATATAAGGCATAATCATCAATGAATTTTCCTTTTCCTTTGGGCTTGTTGCCACATGCTTGCAAAAAGGACTTGTTTGAATTTTGTTTCTTGAGAAGGACCCGAGTACTTTCCCTTTGAGACCTTTTTTTCCTTCTCTACTCCCATTTTAGACGAGCTAGTCTCCGTTTTGAAATTCCCCGATACTGTTTGGCATTAACCCAAACCCACTTCCCAGTTTTGGCTGATGAAGAAATTTTCACTTGCCCTATATTATTTGTTTCCATGGGTTCTAATGTTTCTTGTCCCATTGTCATGATGATATTAAGGGGAATCAAAGTCTTTGCCCAAAACTGACCCTTTGTTTTATGCTTAACCCTTCAATATCTATTACTCTGACCACTAAAAACTCGCTTCTCTGCTCTTGTTTCTCTGCCCACTGTCCCTGACCTCTGTTAGACCACTATCCCTGTCCTCTGTTAGCCCCCTGTCCCTGTCCTCTATTAGCGTTTTTGTCAAAAAATTCACTAAAATTCCCTTGCTGGCCTGCTGATTGGTTTAGGCCTTTTGTCAAACAATTTGGCTGTAATGTGTTATGTATGTTGTTGTTGTTTGTTGTATCCCTATATTCCTATTGTTGTTCGTTGTATCCCTGTTTGTTGTTGTTGTTTTCTTTGACCTCGTATGCACATCCCTGTTTGCTATTGCTGTTTGCTTTGACCTTGTATGCACATCCCTCGTATGCTATTGTTGTTTGATGTATCCCTGTTGCTGCTTGTTGTATCCTTGTTTGGTATTGTTGTTTGCTATTTCTGTTTGATGTTACACATGATGAACAGTTTTGGCACAAATGTCGTTTGTTTGATGGTTGGATAATCATATCGATCAATGCAACTTTTTGAATATTTTAAAAGTTGATTTTCCAGATAAAATATCTTTCTACCTTCATCTGTGTGGGAGTGTAATTATCTCATTTTATTTAGTTATCTCTGTGCCGGAGTGTAATTATCTCATGTATACTGTAGAGGCTCTGTGTGTACAATCTGTTCTACATTGGTATATGTATATTCAGTTTTTCCAAGTCTGTATTCAATTCTTTGACTGAGTTAATGCACCATGGCAATTCCATGATGCATGTGGTTTGTTGGTTCTGCCTTAAACAAAGTGAGTTTTCACATAACAAGAAGTTATTCTTATCTTGTAAGTATGGTATAATTTTGAATTTTCTTGAAGTAGCTATTGATTTTTTTTTCAAATTGGCTTGTTGACAAAATCAGAGAGACAATATGTTGATTTAGTAATCTCAGATCAACCTTTGATTAGCCTTAAATTCTACAAGGAATAAAAATATTTTTTCTATAATATTCTTGTATTGTTGACGACAAGAGGAGTCAAAGGAGAAGTTTGACGAACATAGAGTGGTTTAAAATAGTATGAGACTTTTGTCCTCTATGTATTACATTCAGCTTGAATACTAGTAATTTCTCTTCTCTATTTTGATTTGTTGCATTTGGAGTGGCCGAGTTAATGAGCATCTCTTGGTTGTCTATTACAAAACTTGTTTCTTATGATATAGAGGAGAATAATTTGATAGTTGATGTTCGGTAGAAGAGGTATGGAATACAATTCTCAGTTTACCCAAAAGGCATTCAATAACATCTTTGGAGGCTGCACTTTTGTTGTGAACAATGACTTGTAAATATTACTTGATAGAAGAGGATATGACATCCAGAAACTTGTAGTAATTTGATAGTTGATGGAAAGTACAAGAGGTATGGAATGGATTTCTGTAACATCCCGGTCTAGTGCACTGAGAAAACTTATTCATTGAGGACACTTGCTCGCAAGTGATCTGGACTTTTATGATGTTAAACCATTTATACTTGATTATGATGCGATTGATAGACGACATGATGTTTTACTATTTGATGTAGACATGTGCTATTGACTCAGTTTTATTGAGTGTGTAGGGTTTTGGACTTTGAGGATGCAGAGGAATCGATAGAATCCCCTTGGAATCCGGATTGAGTCAGGGAGTGTGCTATTTGGGTTGATTTATTTACTGTGATATTTCATTGATGTGATGATTTGATGTTGACATGTTCTGACACAATTGTCGATGATGCAGGCTGACGATAGCTTGCCGACCAGACTCACATATGGAGTAAAGGGGCCACACATGATGTCCAGAGAGGTTGAGGGAGAGGGGTGGACAGCAGCCCTGCCACCGCCTACTAGCGCTCCCGCCGTGGCTCGAACTGTAGGTTAACAATTACCTAGTTCGAGAAGATCCACGATGCCGTGAGGGCAGACTGCGATAGTCGCTCACGATGATTCTAAGGGGCACGTAATAAGGTGGGGGAATTATTCCTTAGAACCCTTAGTCTCCCACAAGTTCACCTGGCAGAGTGTTGACTCCAGGGGTTATAGATGTCTACTAATCAGTCCAGTTGGCGAGTGGCACCCTTGGAGCACGTGGTGCATCCTAAAGGGCACGTCGCACAAAAGAAACACAAGAAGCGAGTGGCACCGTTGGAGCACGTGGTGCATCCTGAAGGGAACGTCGCGCAAAGGAAATGAATGAGGCGAGTGGCACCCTTGGAGCATGTGGTGCGTCCTAAAGGGCACGTCACATTGATATGGATGAAGGAAACAAACCTAAATATCCCTAAGACAATAACGCCTTAATAAATTCTTAAAACGACACCCTTAAACAAATCGTCGTCCAGTTCAAAATCTAAACCTAAGTCAAAAAAAAAAAAAAAACTTCTCTAGGATAAAAAATTTAGTTTAACCTTAAGGAAAAGGCCTAACTCTAACTCTAAAAGAGCCTAATCCTAATTCTAAATGAAATAGCTCTAATGGATCTTGACCTAATCCATACCCAAATATCTTTAGTAATAACTTAATTGAACCTAATAACCATTAAAATAATTAAGCAAAACATCATTATGAGATTTTAGGCTAGAGTTAACACCTCAATGCGGTTACAGGAGAATACAATTTTTAGAACATGCTTGAGCTCTAGTTCTTGGATTTGTTAACGTTAACTTCATCCAACTATGCAACCAATATATCAATGGATACTAGATTTCATAATCTTTTCAGCAAACTTAACTTTTAGTGAACTCATAACCTTCATTCAAATTGAAACATAACTTTTCTTAAAATAAAAATATACATAAAGTCACGGTTTTAGTTAACTCGGACAATAAATTTCATTGAAGGCCTCTCCTTCTTTAAACACAACCTTCAATGAGGTTCATTAACATATTGAAAGCATAACACCCTTATGAACGCCTTAATAGTTTTTCAAAAAACTAAACTAATTCATAAATAAACAAATACCGAAAGCCATAGTTTTGATTGACAGAAACGAATACCAAAAGCCATAGTTTTGATTGACAGAACGCATAACCATCAGTGAATAAATTGAATGCTTAAGGGACTAAACTATATACCTTAAAACTCATACATAAACTCAGATTGAACCAATAGTAATAAAATTATTTAACGAGCGGGAGTATAAATTTTTTTTATATGAATTCAAAAGTAAAATGAAAAGATGCTTAGCGCATTTACCTTTTTGGGTTTTTCTTTTAAAAAAAAGGGGGGAAAATAATTTTGGAGAAACGTGGGGGATGAGTGACACTTGTAAGACCGAGAATTTTTAGAGGGTTTTTCATTAAAACTTAAAATAAATGTGATTTAGGTCAAAACTCGATAAAAAGAAAGGGGCATGGGAGAAAAGGGGGATCAACTATTAGGTATTGTTATGCTGCCGAAATGGTAAACTAGACTGATTGCTTGTGAGGAGTTGGGACTTTCTCAGCTGGGATTAGAGTGGTAGCTCAGCCTTGTAGGCGAGCTGGGAATCTACGTATACTATCTGGACTGTGTGTGGCCCCTTTGCAGCTCGGGGGGCTGAGGGGGAAGCAGAGTACCCCTAGTGTTTGGTTGGGAGGTACCGGTGTAGTCTCTACGGTCGGCAAGTGGGAGCGGCACGGAGCAGGAGCAACGCGGAGCACACGGACCTCATCAAGCAGACGATAAGGCAAGGTATGCTCCTCTATTTTGTAGGGTAGAATGGTTATTGTGTAAATGGATTCGATGTTAGACTGATAGAAACCCTCCGTGGCCTACGTAGCTGCGTTCACCTTGCTCTTCATTGTTATTTTATCTTTTCTTTTTTTTACATTGGCCGCTTCTCATGTATAAAGGGATAACCTAGCTTGTTCTCTATATGTTGGTTGGATTACCTTACTTCGGAATTTAAATTGTGTAACTAATAGAACCTTTACTTCTGCGGTGATTTTCGGCTTTAATGAAGGTAGAAACCCATTTACTTTATTGCCAGGGCATTTCTACATTCCCTGGGCGTTTTTACCTTGCCGTGGGCGTTCTACCTCTCTGTGGGTGTTATGCATTTTACTATGGGCGTTTTTACTTTTCTATTGGTGTTTTTACATAGCCGTGGGCGTTTAAATCTTACAGAGGGCGTTTGTTATCCCTGTGGGTGATCCAAATCATTGTGGGCGTTTTTATACTACTCTAGGCGTTGTTAGATGACTCAGGGCGTTATAAATTTCTGTGGCAAAGTCATTTTTACTATTCTGGTGTTTCGTTTACTGTTCTGGCAATTCGTTTCACTGGCAATTCGTTTTATGTGTCTGGAAAATTCGTTTTTACTGTTCTGGTGAGTCGTTTACTGTTCTGGCAATTCGTTTTATGTGTCTGGCAAATTCGTTTTTACTGTTCTGGTGAGCGTTTACTGTTCTGGCAATTCGTTTCACTGGCAATTCGTTTTATGTGTCTGGCAAATTCGTTTTTACTATTCTGGTGATTCGTTTACTGTTCTGGCAATTCGTTTCACTGGCAATTCGTTTGATGTGTCTGGCAAATTCGTTTTACTGTTCTGGCGATTCGTTTACTGTTCTGGCAATTCGTTTTTTTTTTCACATCTGTGGGTGTATTACTTGCCGTGGGTATTTTTACCTCGGCGTGGGTGATTTTACATTGTCAGGAACGTTTCTGCAATATTGTTGTCAACCTCAACCTACATATTGACTGTAAATAGGATATAGATCCTAAGTTATTAAGAAATTGTTGAAAAAAAATAGGTTATTATAAATGTCTTATTAAAAATGTTTTTCAATTGTTTTATCCTCTCTTAAATTTAATACGTAATATTGATTGGTCCATGATTAATAATTTCTTTTATCCTATCATAAATTTGATTGTTTTATACTTATTTAAATTTGATCGTTTTTATCCCATCTTAAATGCGTTGTAACAGTAAATTCCCATACTGTCTTGGTAATTATTATTCTGAATAGTAAGGGTAAATTTTTCCTATTTGAAGAGGGTAAAGTTAATGCTAGAAATCATATAAAAGCATTAAATGGAACGCAATCATTTATGGAAGGTAAATGATTTGCATTAAAGCAAATGATTTTTGTGTTATAATGGAAAGTAATCATTTTAGGGTTTTTTTTGTTTTCATTGCATTTTTAATGGTGTATTTAATGCGCTTAATTAAATTAAATTATATCCATAGATTATTACCTTTTTAGTGTTTTTTCTATTTTTCCTTGCATTATCTAATGTTGTTTTAATGCGGGTGTCAAATTTATTCATAAGGGAAAGGCTATGGGAAGAAGATTGCAGTTATAATTATGAGTTAACGATTCTTGATTAAAACCTAAATGAGTCATGGAATTCAGTACATTGCGTTATCATGGCATTCTCATCTTAGACTGATGTTAATATTGCTTTAAACAATGAATCATAACTATTCCTTGATAATCCGTGAAGGAGACAATTGATTTTCGAACGTCGCTTTAATTATAAATTAAAGGTTAAATTCTGCTTTAATTGATAATTTGTCACCATTGATTATTTTGGATTTAAATTGAATTGAGTTTCATGATTAGGAGGTTGCTTTATTTCGATAAACTGATCCAAAGTCTTCTTCAACCGAATGCAAGAAGAAGGATTAAAGATCCAGAGTCAAGAATACATGACAGATAAACTGGAACATCTTTAATGAACTTCTGTATTTTGTTTCATGCTCTTAGAGATGAATATCCAAGAAGATTAAAAAGTGGAAAAAAATCTAGATTAAGGTGAATGCTATGATGTCAACAATTCAAGTACTTTATTGAAGTAATTTTATGTAAATCGATCCAAAGTCACAATAGAGATAAACTCATATTTCACAATGATCTAACAAACTCAAAATGGAGAGACAACACACAAAATATTAAAAAATTCACAAGATAAATTACAGGGTTTTTCAGTCCATGAAAAATCCATAAAATTAAATAGGAGATAAGACACAGYGAAACATTTTGTACATCAAGTTTCAAAATAGAGATAAATCATGAATATCAATGTTTGAATAATTCAATGTTTATATAACAAACAATTTTAATGTGCAGAGCCCATGAGTAGGAACATGAATAGTTGCCCTTGGCTCTAATGATGCCACTTAGTTTGTATCCAAATTTGTCCATGATCTATAAATTGCTCAAATCTATGAAAACAATTGAAATACGAAAATGAAAGAACACTCAAATGAACACAAGATGTATCCCAATAGTGTAGAACTAGGACTTAATGAGGGTTTTAAACACCTCCCACTTAGTTACTAGTGGATCATTCTCTAGTGTAAGTGTCTTCTTGGGGCTTTTCCATTAGGTTAGTGTGTTGATGTTTGATAACATCAGACTGGTATTTTTGCATAGGTCCAAAGCCTTTTACCTTGGTAACTTTACTTTAAGTAAATGGAATATTAAAGTAAATATTTTTATTAATTAGTTGAGTTATTTAAATGCTAAAGTTAATTAGCATTTAATATTAGTCATTGATCTCAAGTGAGGTGAGAAGTAATCTCAATCGTCAATCACTTTGGAGATTAGGGTTAGGTTATA
>SNQJ01S0073801.1:23434-37647 GCA_010110895.2 Picea sitchensis | reverse complement strand
ATGGTTGTTGGATATAGGACTATTTCCTTTTTTTAATATCCAACTAAGGCTTATGGGGTCAAGAAGTATGTCCCTTTAAGAATTCGTCACTCTTAACTTATGGACTAGGGTAAGTTATTAGAACCATGAAAGAACAATAATCTCCAAAATAATTGACATAAGATAAGAGGACCAAGGCCCTACAAGAATGGATTCCTCGAAGGAGAATATATTCACAATAAATATCAACTATAACTTGAAATAAATTCTTAAAAACACTTGCAAACGAACTAAGAGGAAAAACAAAGCAATTGATTAAGTAGTTACCCAAGTTAACAATAGAAGAAGGAAGGAACAATCTGTAGAATATCTCATCTCCAAGTAGTTAAGTAACTCCTCAAATCGATTGATCTTGAATTATAGTAGAAGACTTGATTCACCATAAAAAAAAAAAATAATGCACCAATAAGATAANATAACCAAGAAAGTCAAAGTTCCAAGAACTGATAGAAAAATCTCAAAATGACATTTTTCTCTTAATTTTAGTCACAAATGATCCAAAAATTCAAAACTATTTGTAGTGAGAGGAGAAACTCTATTTATATAGGAGGCTTCTATATCCTTCTCATTCTTTATTAATTATTTTTACTAAAATTAGCCTAAGAGACTAGCAAAGGAGACTTGTCATCCAGACAAAGATGGAGACTAAGTCATTGCATAATCAAATGATGCCACATGTACATAAAATCCTCACGAAAGGAATATCCCACAAAGAATGGGGTCGATGTGATTTCCTAACATAATGTTCCAAAGAAAGAGTGATGTGGAGGCCTCAAAACATGGTGAAATAACCTTCCAAGCAAGAAAAGATCCAACATTCCTCTCCTCCAAGTGGAAAGACCTCATGAATATGTGGATAATGGCCTCAAAATTGGATGACCTAGTAATAATGTACTTAAGGGATCAATAAATATTATCTCCAAGGTATGACAAAGCCCTGAAATCAAGCAAAGTTTCTCCAAAAGGAAAGGAAGATCCATCTCCAAGTCAAATCATGTCTGGGTAATTCCTCAAATCATGTGCAATCTACACCTCTAAAAGTGTTGAAAGAGGAAGGGTAATCTATGATATCTAATGTGGCATGTGTAGAGGATGTCCATTTGTGAAAAAGTATCCCAAATGTACCTCTGAGTATGTGACCAATTACTCATAATATGTGTACTACCTCGCGAACTGTGACAATGCCTCTAGAGATGTGAAACTGCATGATCATATGAAAAATGATCTATGATAATATATGTCCAAAATGTGATGAATACATAAGAGAGGGATCCATGGTTAGGAATACAATAAGTGTGATATGCATAGGTGTGGCAACCTTAACAAAGAGAAACACTTTTATAGCATATACAAAGAGGTAAGTGACCATGCAACTCCCTTAGATCATGTGTCCTTGTAAATCTTCCCTAATATGGTTGCATACCTATCCCATATCACAAATCACAGACATGATGAGAGTTACTAGAATCAATGGGCAATCAAACATAAACATAAAACATAAATCCTATTGATATGGGGACTAAAGTATGGGCCATGACCAACCACATAGGTTCTAGATATAACAAATAAACCCCCTACCAATACATATAATATCTAAACATAGTCCAATACAATACATGATTCCAAATACAACCAAAATTTTGGGTCATCATGGTACAATAGAGCACACAATATTCTCATATGATGGTCCACATATGGTGAAAAAATATAAGGTACATTGAGGTGAATCTAAGGTGTAACTATTACCCATGATTTTGGTCATCTTGATGGTGTATTGATGATGGTGTACTCAGGCTCCTAATAAAAACTTTCTCCTAAGAAAAGTGACATTCATCTCTTCCCAGAAAACATATTTTTGAAGAGAGTTCGCAGGTTGCTTATATCCTAGGGTGCAAGAATGACCCATTCTCGTAGGCTGCCTTCAGCTAGGGTGCGAACTTCTTGCACTGTGCTACATAGCTAGGGTGAGAACTTGTTCTCAAGCTTGGAAAAAGATGGAGTCTCAATGGTTCTAGAAGGGAATATTCTAGAGAATGGGTTGGCATTCGAATGGTTATCATTTTACTGGTTTCCCTAATTTGGTGGGATCATTCTCATCCAAGTAACCATCTCATCCTCTCTTATATATTGACAGGATTCTCATGGAAAATGTTAAACAAGATTAATTGGAGAATTGGTGAAGGAATTGTGTGAAGGACCTAGTTTGAACAAGAGCTTGGAGACTCTAGCAAGTTTATCAAGAGGAATTGGATATTCTTCATACAAGGATCGAGCAAGTGTGTGTGTTGGAACCAAGAGCCACTGAAAGGAAGCTTGTGACATCAATGCGATCAGGTTATATCTTCTACTTTCGATTAATATGATACAACGACATGTCCTTTTCCCATAAAGCCATTCTTACTTTATTGTGTAATTCCTTGATCATACACATAAGTTGCCGATTGAATATATTTTGCTATCTTCACTTTGGTTGGTTTGTGTTGTCTTGGTCTTGACCTCACGAGAGAACCGGAGCGAAGGGGGAGCAACAAAGACCCTAGGAAGCGATACAAAGGTATGTCACTTGTTCCTCCCTACTAGCTAATTCAATGGTCATAACTTAGGGAAAGAGTCATGTTCTTTCCTGTTTTGTTCTAGATCCAGGTGGATCTAGGGAGATCTGTTAGTGTCTGCACCTATCGGTTAGTCTGATAACAGTAACAGGGTCCTTTTTGATGATCAGTGGCTCCCCTCATGTCTATTAACAATATTCATTAAGGCCTGATAATCAAACCATTTCTACCATTCTTGACATATTCTCATTTATTCACATGATGTTGATTCATATGATTGCATAGTTTAGATTGAACACCTTGGGCTAGGGAGATTCTCTCTTAGTGATACCTTCTTGAGTTGCATGATATTGTACCATTGCTTGACGAGTACTTTGAAAACCATATTGCACTTTCATTTGTTCTAAATATATTCTTAATGTATACTATGATGTAAATCCACTTTGACAACATGGATCCACCATGTATAGTCTTTTATGGAACTACAAGGAGAACACATTCTAGTGAAGGTTTTTGTGGAGAGTTTTAGTGTAGCAAAATTTGGAAAAAAAAAAAAAAAACTCTGCTACAACCTCCTATATTGGATGCAAATGTTTTAGTAGAGGGTTTAGCATTTTTTCTATATAACTAAAACATTTTGGGTGGGTGAAGGTTGTAGCGGAATTTTTTTTTCCGGTGTGCACACATGCACTAGTACGTTAATATAATCAAACACACTAGCAAAATAATAAAATAAAAATTCCTCAAAACTGAATATAATAAAAAAAAATCCTGCTGTGTTTAAAACTAAGGTGCATTGGTTCCCCCTTTTTTCATCATATGCATTGAAATGATGCTCCTATAATTAATATGCATCGGTTTTGTGTTCTTCTCTTGTTATACACCGATGTGCTTTAGTATTTGTTTTCCCTATTGTGATCATGTTATTAATAGAACATATGAGATTTAGAATTAGTATGTGTTGGTGCAGTTAATTTATAGTCATCCCCGATGCGATAATGTTATTCTATGACCCGATGTGTTTAATAAAGAATGAGTGTCGGTGCTTCTTTAATTAATATGTACCTATATGTCGGCACCATTATTTTTAGTATGAATTGGTGTGTATAATATAGTAAGGGTACCGATGCGTAAATAGTATTTATCTAAATGGTGTGTATAATAAACATAACACACCGATAAGATACAAAATTTAGTGTACTAGTTAATACTTAAAACATGAACACTGTACAATTTTGAAACGATAAATATTATTGTATGTTATATCGTTTAAAGAACAATGTGTTTTATCAATAGTACATGTTGATGCTTTATTATAATTAATATGTACAAGTTTTTATGACTCTTCAAAGCACATCGATGTCTATATTATGGCTCTAGTGAGTTTAAAAGAATAAAATGCACCTATATTTATATATTTTAATTCATTGTTTTTTATAAATTTTCATTTAATTATTTCAAAATCAAATAATTTTTATAATAATGTTCTTTAATATTTATGTTATTGCATTAATGTTTTATCCAACCATTTAAACCTATGTTATTTGTATCAATGAAAATCATCCACATATTATTTATTCAGGAAAACAACATTTGACAACATTTCACAGTGTAGTGAAATAAGAAACCCATTACAAAAACGGACAACATATATGTCTAGTAAGATAAACAAATTGCAACCAATTTGTAATTGACTTATTGGTAACATGTCCTCATGCAATCGTCTACAATATGTCGAGTACATTAAACAAAATCTCTAATTTTCAGATTAAAATACTCCAAAACATACAACTTGTAGTAACATTCAATTATATTGATTGTCAATCATCAATTCAACTATTGAAATTGCTCAAGCTACGTGCATACCTCTTTTCTTCATCATTTGTAGGTGATATTTTACTTTTTATTTTTAACATAATGTTTCCTTGATGATCGATTTGTTTTTCTATGTTCTACCCCTTCTTCTTCCATCTACAAACATAGAAATAAACTATAATAATTATATATATAGTATAATATACACGATTTCATAAATAAATAAACATACCTTAGCACCAAGTATTTCATAAACAATACACATTCTTTCGAAGCCATGCTTCATTAGTTCTCTCAAAATCCCATCTGTTGTTTGCATTCCATACTTTTTTTCCTGCATGTTTAACACGACATGACAAAGCATAGTCCATAAAATTGATATAATTTTTCTTTTGTTATTTCACTAATTATAAAAAAAGGAAAGTTAAAGAACATACCTACTTATAAAATTTTCAATTAAACTTTCACTCTTCAACATATAATCACAACCCATACTTAACCCAATTTTCATCAATTCATGGGTTGGCTCCTCTTTGTATGCTATCACATAGTAGAAGAAATCCATGGACAAGTGTAATTTGATTATTTAAATATAAATATCACGAAAAAAATGAAATCTTAATAAAGGATGAGAACGTAAATACTCACAAAGTTAGTGATCAACCATTTTATTCCTCATCGTCCTTTCTTATGTGATGAATGGATTCTATTTATTTTTCTTTTATGCAACAAAGCCATTGAAAATTAGTATTTTACGCGATGCTTAAATTCAATGTACTTAAAAGAATAAAAAAATATTGCATACCTCTTTTGCACATTGTATTTGTGATGACTCCTCTTGCGGCGAAATTTCATTCATTTATTATAACATATTCTTCTACACATTTTTGGACATCCCTACTGACATATCTTTGTTTTCCCCTTCTTTGTCACTTGGAATTTTCAAAATCTCCCTGGAAAAAAAAGATATAAAAATTATTATTTAAAAAACAAATAAGAACCTAGTGTGTATATTAAGATAATTTGCATCAAAGTCTTCACAAAATTTGTATGCACCTCAGTGTCATACATACATATATGCACCAGTTTAATATAACAATGTTGTTGCAAAATTGAAAAAAAAATACAAATTTTTATACTCAATGGGTGATTTTTGAATTAAGAAAAACATGAATTTCTAAGTACTATTTATTATGCCTCATCAAACACAAAAGAAATTTATGAAATGGCGATTTCCATATAAAAAAATATTTTTTCCATTTTAAACTCAACGATGCACTTTGTAATAAATATGTCATGGTGTGTGTTTTAGTAAAATATGCACCATTGAATGCACAAAGGATTTTTAATAATATTTTGAATTGAAACAGAGTAGTGTTGTTTACAACCAAATATGCTCTAGTGCGCTTACTATGTAAAGGGTGCATCAGTTATTGCAAAGGTGTATTTAAAGAAAACAAACAACCAATGACATGACAGTTTAGGATTCAATGCAATGAGTGGTTTCATTGCAATGGATAGGAAAAAATTATATATAAATAACAAACCTTGTAAATAAATTGTGCTTAAAAAAAAATCTTCTTGTGAAATATAGAAGGAGAAAACAAAAGAATAGTCAGGAAATTAGGGCTTCCAATACTAAAGGTAAGTATGAAAACCTCCTTTTTAGTTTGACAATGCACTAAAAATTGTTTTAATCAAATAAGAGAATGATCAATATGATTAATATAATGAAATCATATACCTAGAATATCTTCTCTTCACATTTCTACGTGACCTACAATAGTCCCCCTCAAATTTGGCTCTTAAAAAAAATCCACCCACTCAGAAATATTTGTTGATAAATCTCTCTTGGTACTCTTGGCACAATAATGAGCTTCATTATAAAGGCCATATATATTTAATAAAATAGTCATGACTTAGATCTATGGTGCTTTATGAGCTTCATGTTTCACCCACTGCTCGACATTCAGGGTTTACCAAAACCTATGAAATGGTTAAACATTATTTTTTGGCGGATGGTATGAAACATAATGTTTGCACCTTTTTGGTTGAATGTAAAGTTTTTAAATGAAACAAGGGAGAAACATTCAAAGCCACGGACACACTCCAACCCCTTCCAATTCCCCCTTCTATTTGGCGAGATATTTCTATGGATTTCATTGTGGGACTACTTAAATCCGACAACAAGATAGTCATCATGGTGGTGGTTGATAGTATTTCCAAATATTCTCATATATGTGTGTTGTGACATCCCTTCACTACATCCATAGTGGCTGAATTTTTCATGGCATGTCACATTCTATTGTCTCTAATAGGGATACCACCTTCACTAGCAATTTTTGGAAAGAATTATTCAAGCTAGAGGGCACCCAATTACATCTCAACATCTCTTATCATCCCCATACTGATGACCAAACTGAAATTTTCAACAAGAGTTTGGAAACACATTTAAGGTGTTTTTCATATGACTTCCATCATCAATGGGCTCAGTGGTTACGAATGGTTGAATGGTAGTACAACACATATTACCATACATATACTTCCATGACTCCTTTTGAAGTAGTGTATGGAAAAAAACCATTATAAATTCTCTCATACATTCTTGGTGTCTCTAAGGTTCCGGAGGTTGAAAAAAATATTATAGTACGCAAGGAAATTATATGTTCCCTCAAAGAAAATTTGGTGATGGCTCCAAATCACATGAAGCGACAAACCATTCAAGGTTGTTCTAAATGTCAATTTGTTGAAGGGGGGAAGGTGTTTCTTCATCTGCAACCTTGTAAGAAAACTTGACTCAAAGATGAACATTGTCAGAAGCTCTCCCAAATTTTATTGTTCTTATGCCATTCTCAAGCATGTGGGGCCCATCACCTACTATTTATCCTTGTCTAGTGATTCTAATCCCCATCATGTTTTTCATGTCTCATGCTTAAAGAAGGTGATTGGAACTAAGTTCCAAACTCAAACCCATCTCCCTGAGTTGTATGAAGAAGGTCCCATTTGGTTATAACCCCAAGTAGTCTTGGACTAGCATGAACGTCGTCTCTGTTAGTGCACCACTCGGGAAGTGTTAGTGCAGTGGAAAGATACAAACTAGAAGATGTCACCTGGGAGCTCGCTATCGTTCTGCAATAATTTCCTCATATCAAGCCTTGAAGAGAAGGTTGTTTTTCAAGGGGGAGGGAATGTGAGGGACCTAACCTCCCTAACCGTTCATGTAGGTAGAAAAATATGTTTTCCATGTAATAAAGGTCGACATTAGTTTAAAAGGCCTATTAAATAAATGTGAACAAGTCAATGTAAACATATATAATAGAAGCTTCTGCTTCTATAAATATATTTCGCTAGAAGGTTCTTTAGAAGATAGAATTAGTACAAATAAGAGTAGGAGGCATGATAAGTTTTTCTCTTGAGAATTATTGTAATAGAGCATTTATCTACTAGAGGTTTCACCCTCGAAGAGGAAAGTGAACATTGTTTCTTATCAATAAAGGTATTATTTTGGTGTTGTGGTTTAATATATTGTGTTGGTCCATTGTTATTCTCTACAATACTTCTATTTTTTCACTATTATAATAGATCTAGTACCTTACAGCTTCACTCTAGATGTGAATTTGTCGGGGTTGAAATAACATGACCATCCGAGCCTTCTAAGCGTATGTATGTTGAATACATGATTTTATGTTTCTATTCCAACATCAGAAAAAATATCCTATGCAATCACAATTTTATGGAAATTAACGATGTGTGTGTCTATATTGTAGTGTCATTATCCTTTTTTTGCACGTATGTGAACCATGACTTCTCCCAGGACCTGTGATGTTCCATATCAAAATTATCTGCATTTGTGCATTGGATCACATCAAGGGATATTGATATGGATAAGATTCCATCGTGGCATCAAGAGATAGTGAGCTTGTTTGTATGTTTGAGAAGGATTTGGCCACGAGTTTTGTGGAATTGTAAGTCCATCTTCTAATTCACCTACCTCATGAGATTGAAATATTTGGGGTGATCTCATGTCATTGGATGTTCCTCTTAGGGAGATACTTGAAAAAATTGAAGGGGTTTGTTCAACAAAGGGAAAAAACAAAGGGCTCTATGGCAGAGGGGTACATAGCATATGAGGCATTCTATTATGCCAGTGAGCACATCAAGCAAATTGATGACATAGAAAGGGAAATCATTTTGGATGACCATCAAGATGTGGAAAAAAGGGAAGGGGACCTACTCCAAACGAATATAAAAAGGTGCTCTATAAAGAGTAAGTAGCTTATATTTTTTCAATTTAGTATAGAGAGTTTTTTTACATTGAAGTCGATAATATATTTTTCATCCCATACTATTTGTTTTGAACTATTTTATACATTAGAAAATTTGAAAATTTTGATACCATCAATAAATTCATTCTTTAAGTCCATAATATATATTTGATCTCATGCTATTCATTTTGAATTTGTGTATACAACAACAAATTTTGAAATGGATGCCATCAATAAATTCGTTCTTTATAATGTGGAGGCAACACGACCATGAATCACATTTTCTGAAGAGAAAAGAATGAAATGGGACAGTGACATGAAAGAATTTTGATGGTCTAATGGTAGAATCATGCCATATCCTGATCATTCAAAATAAAACATGCCAAAAATATGTCCCAACAATTCGATGGTTGATGAGATACAAGAGAAATATGTGGTGTCTGGTTGTAACCCATGTGAAGAATATTTGGATGAACTAAATATAGAGATCAAGTGTAACAGATCTATAATAACCTCTCTGAGTACCACATTCTATTAATAATATATCATATTTGAATTTTAACATATGTTATGTTTTTATTAATGCTTTAGTTATTAGACAGATGACACCTCCCTTTGTTCGTATTTTTACAGGTGAATTTATTCCCATTTGTGTGGGCATATGGACATCATTTTCACGTTGATTGTGATGATGAAGTCCACATCTCACAAGGTTGTGGAGTGGAGGTTGAGTTTGACCATTCTAGTCATGCTATCCACCGTGATTAAAAAATGATACAGGGGAAGTTAGGTTACATTCGAAATATACAAGAGATCATGCAAGTGGAATTTTGATCACTTCAATGTGTTATTTTTTGTTGCAAGTGGTGGAATTCCTTCCACCAGAGAAATGTAAAGGAATCTCGTTATAATGGGAGAATATGTTTTAAATCTAAAAAAATGTAGGTTGAAAGTAAGGAGCCTTATGTTTTCGCAAAACATTGCAACCAGGCGCTTTTTTTTACCTAGATGCGTTGGATGGGGATATGTTGTTTGTACTAAGACATGATCAAATATCTAAACATATTTTTTAGTACAAAATGTGACAATGCCAAGTGATGAAGATAATCAGGGTGATGGAAATGCACACTGATTTCATGTAAAATATTTGTTTGGACATGTTAACCTTTGAATTACTAAGCATTCATTGAGATATCACAAAGTTGGTGGCATACAATAGTAAATATTTATTTTAAATTATATTTTATTTAACTAAAAATCAATATATTAAAAAATATTCAAACCACAAAAAATTTATTGTTTGAGAAAACCAAAATTCAAATAAATATACTTACTTTGATGGAACTTCTAAGGACAATTCCAAAAAAATAACTTTGTGCAACATCTACAGTACTTGTGGTGTAATTGGAATTACTAAATTTGATGACATTCCCCACCTGAACTAGTGGAACTATCATGTCCTTCACCTATTCTACTCCATCCTTTAGTTTTATAATTATATAAGCTTATATTAGTAATTTTTTTTGCATTCTCCTTAAAAATGAGTGTCAATATAGGAAAGACATGGAAATTCTAAAAGAGTATTTTTATAAAGCCTAGTTAGAATTAAGGAAAATCTTAATGATCAATACTTATGTAAAAGTATAGAATCCTTTGTCAATTTTACTAATTCTTAAAATACTAATTCTAAAATGTTGGGTGATATTGTTTTTTAATAAAAGATTCATAAAGTGTGTATTAGAGTAAAACATTGTGAAACCATTTCATCGAAAGTTTATAGATCAAAACCTATTATTATTCTCTATATTTATTATTTTAAATTTAATTGAGTAAATTCCATATATTATAATAGTTGGATAATATAAATTAATAAAATCTTTGGAATAAAATATAATCATTGTTATTTTAGTAAACAATTACATTATATCTTTGTAATCTTTGAATAATTAAAACTAAAAAATCACATTATTATTACATCACCAACATTATTATTAGTGAATACTTATTTTACAATGTTATTTTTATAATATACAAAAAATACATAAATATTCAAATCACAAACATTTCACTAATCATATTTAGGACAAAAAATAATTCACCTTGAACACCAATTAAACATTATATGGAATTAATGGTTATAACTTTTTGCGATCGCAATCCAAATTAAACACTTTCATAAAAGTAAAGTTAAACATTATATGGCAACTATAAATTTAAATGAGTGATACATATCAAATTTCACTTAAAAACAAAGAAGCCATTAATAACGTTCATCATTAGTATACTCATGTTACATTTTATAAGTCAAACAACAATAACAACAACCACAAAATTATATGAAAAACATAATATACATGAAGGATATACATATGAGTATACATGTCAAACATACATCTCAACAAAATCTGCAATAAACATGTCATATATAGATCTCCAGTCAAATATAAAACAATCAGTATAAATGTCAATCGGTACCACTGCTAGCTAGGCCCACCACCAGAGCCAGGTGAATCAGTTTATCTTCCGCCATAGGTAGAACCTCTATCAAGAACAATTATCTTAGAAACAAATTCTAGCATAAGCACACTATCAAGTGTCTTTATATCAATATCATGAATATGTGCATCAATAGTGCCTGATGTGATCATAGTGTCCAAATCATCAGAATCTTGTGACACGTGTGGAGGAAGAGAAGGAAGAGAGGTATCGGTGGATGATGATACATATGTACTAAGAGAAAGACAATGATAAGTGGATGGTTACACAAGAAGAGGAAGAGGGTGAGGATGGGGAGTAGGAGGCATGGATATAGGTTCATACACATGTGGAGGGGAATCAAGAGGAGGAGGAGGAGGAGGAGGAGGAGGAGGATCATACATGGATGGACGATCGATAGATGCTATAATTGACATATGTGGAGAATTAGGAGGAGGAGGAGGATCATGTGGTGGACTAGATCATGTGGATGTCTCTGCTAATGAGCTAGATGTAGTGTGATCATGAGAACCAGCCCTCAACATATCAGTGAGGTTGACCACACCATTAATATGTGCATCAACATCATCATGTAGTAGAGAGCGCTTCTACTCATAATATGTCTCTAAGAGGTACATATACAACTTCGTGACTAGTCATGACATGTCATAGCTCATCTGCCACCTCTAGACGGACTCTCAAATCAAAATTGTGTGGCATGTGGGGTCTTTGTAATAATGGAGGCTTCTCCTCTACCTCCTCCATCACCTCTTCCTCATGTTAGGGAGGTTCACCCCCATAATATGTGCCAATATATGAAAAAAATAGATAATAATTAAAAGATAGTTGAAATAAAGTGTTATGATAAATTACATGTGCATTGAATAAGACATAAAAATATGAAAATAGATTGATAAAAAAATAACGATAATATTACCTCTCTCATATGTTGTCTCCTCTGTTGTAAATCAAATTTTTATAGATCCTCTCTCATATATCCCCACATATAGGCAATCTACAATATCGATGACATTATCATCCTCTCTAGAAAATAAATCAATAACCAACCTTCCCACTGGAGTAATGAGATAATCGGACTGGACCCTCTTGAGCATCAAAATCCTCCACATGTGCATGTATGAATCAAACATAGTCCTAAAAATAAAGTGGGGTATCGCTAGTTAAGTGGCATGAACCCTCTCAAAACATTGTGTATATATCTTAGACACGAATGGGAAGAATCTCGTCCTATAAAAAAAAGAGTGATGATGATCTAATGCATGCCAAAAATGTCTCAAAAACATTTCCTCCCACCTAATCAATTGAGGCTCCCGCAATAAACTATCTACATAATACAACATAATAAAATTGATTTGTTTCCCTTCAGAGATATAATGTGACTGATCTAAAAATGAAAAGGCTTGTATCTTTGAAATTTTTGCAAGTTTTTAATTAAGTGTTCTTAGGCAAAAGGATCAATTTGCAAACACATAATTTAGAGAAACTTTCACATTCAAGATGCAGATAATAACCAACAAATAATAGTGAACAATAACACATAACACATCAAATGATAAAGGAGTGCACCCCTCTCTTGGGCTACATCTCCTGGTCCAGCTTCCAATGGATATTTTATATTATTTTCTCAAAGTGATAAATCATTGCTTTAAAATGATCAAAATTCCAATTATATGGCTCCAATGGCTCCATAACATCCAAAAACCCCTAGCTGGGCTTTTTCAGCACCTGGTTTGGCCAAATAATGAAGAACATAAGCTTCCTGGAAGTTTCCCCTTCAAGCTTGTTGTCTCTAGTTCGCCAAATCGTGCCTCTGTGTGAGTAACCTAGATTTTGGGCATTTCCTATGCCTAAACCCAGCACCCGCATGCATTCCCATGATTGGTGCCAAAATTTTGCACCGTTAGCGGATTTAGGGCTCCCAAAGGCGGAGGTGTTAGGTGCATGGGGGGCCATATGGCCATGTCCCAAAGTAATTTCAAGGCTCTGTTACAAGGTGGAATGAGCATTTGACAAGTGGCAAATACCATGTTGATCGTTTGAAAACTAAACTCATTCATCATTTATTACTGGTGGTCACATGGAGTGGAGCACAAAACCGAGGGTTGGGGCTAAGCCCCAGCCTGGACCCACGCCCAAATTACAACAAT
Source organism: Picea sitchensis (assembly GCA_010110895.2). Taxonomy (NCBI): domain Eukaryota; kingdom Viridiplantae; phylum Streptophyta; class Pinopsida; order Pinales; family Pinaceae; genus Picea; species Picea sitchensis. The sequence continues at coordinate 24,333 of SNQJ01S0073801.1, read as the reverse complement.
ATAGAACTTAAATAAAAGTTTTCACATATAATAGTTAAGTAACAATGTGTGGGCTAGTGGTAGCCCACATTCTGCCAAGGTGCTCTGTGGGGGAGGTCCCGGGTTCGAACCCCACGGACTCCCAAAAACATTTTATCCAACATAACAATGCCATGTGGTAGCCCATGTTTGGGCCACGTGGAACCACCCGATTCGTCCACCTAACATTCCATGTGTCCAACCTTCCATTCCATTTTCCAATCAACATCTCCCATGTCAACATATGCAATGCCAATAACTTCCATGTCAGCCTCTGCCACATCAACAACTGTATGGATTGTACAGTCAGCAAATTTTTGCATGTTTGGTAAATCAAATAGAACATGATATCTCACTCATATAGTGTTCGTTTGAACTTGTTTGACTTGCATTGGGTTCGTGAGGATGAGGCCTATGCCCTTATTCATTTTGAAAATATTCTGAGCACTTTGAATTTTGAGCAAAATTTGATCCCCTGGATCACTCCTCCATTAGGAAGCTTTTGGACCTCCAAAAGACTAATTTCAGTCTATCTAAAGATGAGGGTATAGTTCCCTCACCTTTCCAACCTCAATACATTTGGCCTTTCTTGGATTTTTGTCCTTAAGACCAACTCGAAGGTATTCCACATTTCCTCGTTTTGAAGTTCTCATCCTCCTATCAAGGATTGTGTCTTCATGCAATTCTATAAGATATTCTAGTGAGAAGTCATTTATAGAAGGAATTTGAACATGTTCTCCTTGATCATAAATCAAAGGAGGCTCATACAACTTCAAATTCTCAACATTGACAACTGCATACATTTTCATATAAGGAGGAAAATATTTTCAAGAACCTTGAAAGGTCCATATCTAATTGGTTTCAATTTTTTACCTTCTCCT